>BJCO01006449.1:0-10134 GCA_018326465.1 Flaveria floridana
TCTTTGTATTTTTCTTTTAGCTCTGCGCGTTTTTCCTCATTGTTACAGCGTATAAGCTCTCTAAAACTTTGTTGTTTGGTTCGTATCTTTTCCTGTACATTTTCGTCCACCACCAGGATTCTTTATGACCGACTGTCCTTTTTGTTGTTTCTCCAAACGTTTCTTTAGCTGCTTGGATAAGAAGTTGCTTATTATACCCTTCCTGAAAAAAACACCAACCTTTTTTTTTGCCAGTGGGAATATTTTTTTTATTTTCAACACATCACATTAAATTTAAAGAAAACTAAAAGAGTTAATGGAAAGTTCTAGATAGACTACACTGAGCTACTTCATATGGAGGGTGTTTAGATGTTTATTTAGAATGTTTGTTGCAACTTAACGAAATTATCACGTTTGTGTACTTTTCAAAAACTCATTATAATTTCAACTTTATATCATTTAGGGTAAAATTCATCAAAAAAAGGAAAAGAAAATTCAGATTGAGTACTTGTAAGCATTACCTCAGTAGCAGTCGGGTTGTTTGTTTGCCACGATCCAGAGTCCATGGAAAACCGTCTCTAATCCTCGTCCTTGGTACATGCTTAAGCTCCATTAAATATGATATTATTTAATCCACATTATTAATACAACAGTATTTAATAATATGATATTATTTAATTCACTTCGTTAAATTTATTTTATTTATGATAATATAAATTGATATTTAAATTTATAGTTACGAATCATATTTTTATAACTAAATACTATTTAAATTAAGTATTATTTTATTTAAATACTTATATTTATACTATTATATAATACATTTCTTTGAATAGAGATGTAATTTTGTCAAGTATATAAGTTTTAAAGAAAAATTTAAAAAAGAATGCAAGACATTTAAGAGTGGTAAAATAAAGAATTGATTAAGATTTTAAGACACTTTAAAGGCGGTATGGTAAATTTATCCATTAAATTTTATATACTTTGATATTTTTGCCCTTGTCTCTTTTATGTTTTTAATAAACATTATTAATACATCATTTAATAATATGATATATTTAATTCACTCCATTAAATTTTATTTTATTTACAATACTATAAATTGATATTTAAATTTATATTTACTAATTATATTTTTATAACTAAATATGACTTAGATTAAGTATTATTTATTTTAATATTTAAGTATATAACTTATATATATCTTCATATTTATAATAACTATAGTACTAATATTTTTCTAGGGGCATATAGTGAGTTTAATAATTTTAATATTTATCTATATTTTTATAATAAATGTAAAAGATGATAGAATAATAATTTTAAATATGAAGAGTCATGCTTAAATTTTAAAAAGTTAACTGATTTATTCCATTTATGTCATTACAATAAAGTATAACATATGATGTTTACAATACAAATACTAAACCACATATACGTGGCCAAACAAAACCGTAATTTACTTTCAATGTCGTTCATTCATTGCGATTGAGCACTAATCCCTCTTTCATTTTCCTTTGCCGGTTGTTAACAACTCAATAACAATCAAGATAGTAATTTATGTTAACAATTTATTCATTGACTTTCTCCAGCCTATGCAAATCACCATCGAAAGCTAACTCTGATTATAATAAAACTCTAAACTACAATTATAAAACAAACCTCTCCCTAAAATCTGGGTAATAAGTGATTCCCGACCACCCCCATGCTTTCACTAATCTTGTTTGGATAATATAGTTGTCTTAAAGACTTTTGTAGTACACGTTATTGTTTCTTCCATTCAATTTTTTCAATAATTATATTTTGATCTTTTAGTTTATGTCATAACGCACCGAGCCGATACTGATTAAAATCGAATTCCCAATAAATGGCTCAACAGTCTTACCGTCGCAACGCGCTGACATTTCCACTAGTCTATACTAAGAAGAGAATCAATTTTAATAAAACTATCTTCCAAAACGTATGTAAAGAGTATTTAGTTGTTTTTATTTTTTATTTATTTTTTATCTTTTTCGTCTTTAATTACTGATTGTAATGTTTTTTTTATCTATATGCACACATATAAATGATAAAAATAATAATAACTATATTAAAGGCAACATTATCATATATATAAAAATGCAACTTTTTAGCCACAATTGTTATTTTGACGTTTAGTGGGCACGACCATACCAACACACGTCTTCCCTCATAAACCAAATGAGTTATGAAAATGGTGAATCAAATCCTGTGTTGAAAGGATACGAGCTCATATAAAATTTATCTAAATAAGGATGTATATATTTTTGTTTCTAAAACATTGTTTTTTGTATATTAAGTACTATGTGTTGTGAGTTGATGATACATGTTAATGCATAGATTTATGGATTAGATAAGTATGATATAGGAACTGGATTTGGGCATTTTACAAGCTACTATGGATGTGTATCACAGTGTATGTGTTACATTAGTTCATATGATGTCAAACTTGGTGATCTTCCAAATCACGTCTAAAAGCAACAACGATTTCATATATATATCATTGATGCGCTTTTACCGTACCACAACCTACCGCATTAGTGTATTTCTAACTCCGATCTTTTTCAACTACTCGTATTTCATTCGTCTCATTGGTGAAATACATCTCGAGAGAAAGGCCAAAAAGGAAGCTTTTTAGACAAGAAGATTGTAAATTCTACATTTCAAAGTTATAGAAAAGTCAATCCATTTGGACTTCTCTGAACTCTTACATATTTAGTCAATTTTCAGTATCTAAAGAAGACATGGAGAACTTGTGATTAGCACTGAAGACATTATTCGACGGAGAGAACAACGCATAATGTCGAATGATAAGTTGACTTGGTTGACCGCTGCTTTGTTGCAACTTGCACCAGATCAGCAGTATGCATTACCCACATCTTCTGTTGATACTAACATTCATAACAGTCCAACAGGATTCAACAGATTTCTTGAAAAATGTTGGAAATACTTGTAATATCTACAAAAATGAAAGAAAGATTATATCAGCAAGAAAATTGAAGAAATTTGGTTGGAGGTGCTTGACAATATACAGATAAACAGCATAAAAGATTTATTGTATCATGAAGGAAAGCTGACATCATTCAGTTTTGGTGCTGGTAGTCTTTTATAAACTTTTCTTGTGTTTTGTGACCATAAATCTTGCTTCTTTGACCTCTCTTGATCAAAATGTTAATGCCTGCTGTCATCTTCTACACATTTTGTTACACCCGATGACCAAACACACATTCAAACACCACCTTAAATCTGTTTCCGTGTTCTTTTGAAAGTTGAAAACAATTATTACCGTATGCACCTGGATCACCTGTTATAATTGAAATCAGAAGTGAATCAAGAAAAAAAACAAGGAAATCTCAAGAAGACTTGTATACCAAAAAAAAAAAAAAGTTCCACCTGGCACCAATTTCCTCAACTAGCACAGGCTCGTACAGCACTAGCTGTTGTCACTTCATTTGGTTGTACCTTCATTTTCTTCATTTCCGGAAACAACTTGAGATAATTACCATATTTTATGTTCTGTGAGTACCCAGATATGTATCATAGCAGTCCAAGAAAAGGCATTTCTAAAGGCATCAGAATGCTTCACCAGCAAATGATATTGCATTTAACAATCTCACTGAATTGTTCTGCATTATCATAAGTAATCATTCCATAAAAAATGAATCCACATACACAAATAAGTGAAATACTGAATTCAAATAAAAATACCTTCATATAAAAACAGCAGCAGTTTTGTTATGATAAATAGCACATGTAATGTTGGCATCTAAGAAGCAGAGTTGGCCGATACTGAATCCATAATAATATCTACCTTCTTACTAATATTACTACCAAACTTGGCCACAAGAAGTTGCCAAACATCTGAATCAATCATTTGTCCACGTATATCCATATCAAGTACTTTCATTACACCCACTTCATCCCCTGATTCACACAGCCCAGTGAGTAATATAGAGTAAGTGCTTTTATTTGGCACACACTTTTTATCCAACATCTCCTCTAAAAATTTAATCCCTTCCTTCGCATTACCACCTTTACAAAACCCTTTAATTAACATATTGTATGTAAATGCATTGGGAGCACATCCCTTTTCCACCATATCATCCCATAACCTACCAGCCTCACACAACTCTCCCATTTCACACATACCACCAATCAGTGTATTATATGTTAAAACACTCGGAATTGAACTCTTTTCAAATTCATCAAACAGCTTCCTCGCTTCCCAAATCTTCCCTTTCTTACACAACCAATGTATAAGTGTACTAGATATCGCATTATCAGGAGTACAATTCTTCCTCAAAAGCTTTTTCCATAGATCACATGCATCCACAACTTTCCCATCTTCACACAAAGCATCAATCAATCTACAACAAAGAGCAGATGCTGGCACATACTTCTTCTCAAACATATCATCTAACAGCTTTAAAGCTTCAGCAGTTTTTTTCTCTTTACAAAAGGCTTCAATCATAACCCCATAAGTAACATCATTTGGGTCCACTTTATTATCCTCCATATCATCCATTACTCTCACAGCATCAATCAACCTCCCTTGCTTACAATACCCGTCCATTAAAATTGTGTAAGTTGTGGCATCAGGAATCCACCCTCTATCAAGTATCTGATCAAACATCTTCTTTGCACTGACCATGTCTCCTTTCGAAACATAAGCTCCTAATATAGTAGTGTAACTCACGACGTTTGGCACCATTCCCATTGCTGGCATTTCATCTAACACCTTGAGTGCACCTTCAATGTCACCTTTTTTACAAAATGCTTTTAAAAGAATGTTACAAGTGAACACGTTTGGTATGATATTAAACTTCCTTTGACTATTTTTGAACAAAGCATGCACCAACTCATATTTTCTGTTCTGAATCAAAACATTTAGAAGGGTGTTTAAAGACCGTACGGATTTTGTGACACCAAAGTCCTCAATCCGCAGAAATATGCGTAAAGAGTCTTTAGGACGGCTGGCAAGTCCATAATTACGCAAGACGTCGATGAACAGATTCTCCCCACACTTGATGCCTGATTTTTGTAACTCGGAAAGAAGGGTTTCAACCGGTTCAAAGGCTCGAGCACGTGAGAGCTTGTGGATAATGGAGTGGTAGGTTTCATAGTTATGTTCAAATCCTGGGTGGTAATTACCGGCGTGGTAAAAGATTTGGAGGGCGAGGTCGAGGTTTTGCTGGCGGGTGATGATAGATGCAAGGCGTTTAGGGTAGAGCTTTTCGGGCCAAGGTTTAATCGGGGGAGTTACTTTATAGGATTTGAGGAGTTGGGATTTGGATTTAATGGTGGAGAGGTGGTGGTGGGAAGGGTGGGCGGCAAAAGGATCTACAGAAGAATTACTGGTGGAGTAGTGGCGTAGATGATGGATTTTTCTAGTTTCCTTTGAGATTTGGGAGCCCATCATAATCTTCATTGGTTCTATCTGCTGTATGTCACAACTATAAAATCAACCAACATAGAAGCATAGATATCACAATAGCATGATCCATTCAAAGGTGACATGAAACAATGTATCATAAATCAAACATGTTTGTTACCATTCCATAATCTATTTTTAGTTAAGGTAAGTTTTTTTTTCTTTTGGCAAACAACAGTGTTCGTTGATATGCCACATATAATTCGAATTTAATGAGCTCCAAACACTGTATGTGTACATAAGCCATAATTTGAATCTTCCTAAACTAATTTGACACCACATACAGAAAAACAAATCAAAAATTACTTTGGTTTGAATACAGGGAGAACAATCAAGCAACAAAGCAAAGTAGATAGGTGCTGACTAATTGCATCAATCAATTAGAAATCAAAACCCTTGACTTAATTACTTCTTACATGCAGGGGCCGCTCAACGTTTTTGTAGGCCCTAATTGATCTAAAAAAACAGGGGCCTTTTATAATATCTAATGATCCTTTTAGTGATTCACTTAAAGCTTCTCGTTTAATCTCACTTAAAACAAGGGCCTTTAAAATATCTAATGATCCTGTAGGATGGTTTGACATGTAAGTATAATGTTTAAAAACCTTACTGAAACACTTCATTTAATATCTCACTTTCACAAAACAGTAGTATACGACTTCACAAAAGCATCCTACTTTACAGAATTAAGGATTGCACGAATGCACAACATCAGTAAATTACAAATAGCTTAAATCACAAAATCAGTAAACAAGAAGCCTAATTCGCAAATGAATAAAGAAGCCTAATTCATTAACTAGATAACATAATAATTCGCAAATGGATACCAAATAGCAGAATAATTCCAAAAAAGCCGAAAACTTATTGGCTATTGCTAGATTTAAGCAAAACAAAATACGCAGAAATTACATTCCGATTACTAAATTTAAGTGAATGGAAGTTATACTTGAAACCCAATTCGATAAGCAAAACAAAATGCTTACATATGACCACCAAATGGATAATGAGATTGAAACACTAACCTCAGCAAAACCCGATATGTTAAACTTGAAACCCAATTCGGCTGTTGTTTGCTCGATTGAACACAACAGATTGAGAAACACTAAAGTCCTACTGAAATCGGGAGATTATAGCCAATTGACGACAGAAGAATCGAGAGAATGAAGAATCTAATTGATAGAAAAACGACCGATGAGGTCAAAGATACCAGAGTTTTTTTTCTTTTTTTAGAACCCTAAAATACTGAAGCCGATGAGAATAGACGACAAACAATGAACCGATGATCAAGAAGGGGAGGACAACGGGCCTTGTGATCTCTTGTTGTGGGGCCTATGCGAGAGTAAACAACCAAATGGCCCATGATACATTGCTTATATATATATTTTCTTTTGAGGGCCCAAAACATTTGGGCCTAAAACCCGTGCTTAAAGTTTTACACATCCAAGTGGTTGCGAGAGAGTTCATGGGTTCAAGTCTCATGATATGTAAATTACATGAGGGAGATTATGGGTTTAAATCTTACTCTCAGCAATATGCTCATTTACCAGATAGATGGGTCCTGTTAACATTTATCCTTCAAAATAGTGTCGCACATTTGTCATTAAAAAAAAGTGTGATTCTGTTTTTATGTATAAGGTTGTTTCTTGTTTGAAAAGATCAACGACTGATTTACTACTGAATCTTAACAGTTGTATTGGTTTAAACTTTTACAAAAATGTAACATGTCAAAAATGTTTTTTTTTCTTTTTATAAATAAAATATAAGTTTTTGCTTACTTTTCCTTATAAACTAAAATAATTTGCTAGATTTTAAATTATCCAAAATATAATTAGATTTACTAGTTAAATTAGTTTGAATCCTCCCTATTTAAGTGAACAGTTAATCAATTCAATTTTTTCCAAATAGCGGAACCAATCAAACCATTTATGATCAAAATATTGCTCAAACTCATTCTAAAAGATTATAATATAAACTACACCAAACCCGAGTTCTTAACTAGACCCGGGTGGCCAATTTGAACCCAATTTGAAACGAGAAACCCTAATCTAAAATCGTTTGGTTTTATCAGGTTGCGATCTTGGTGGCTATTGATTGTAATGGAATTGATAGTCCTTTTGGGGCTCCATAAAGATGATGATGGCGGGTCTAAGGTACTGTGTAGTGGCAGGTGGTGGATTCTCACTGGTGTGGTGGTGGATGAAGATGATGATGGTGGTGCCATCATGTGAAAATGATAAAGGACAAAGGGGATGGGAGTTAGGATAAATTAAGTAAATAGTCGTTATCAGTAAATTGACTAAAATACCCTTATATTTAACTAAAAAAACTAATAGTGCAATTAGTTGGAGTTAACTAAGACAGATTAGAAATCACAAGAAGTAAAATTATGATTTTACAACCTTTAAAGTTGAACCGTTTTTAGGATCAAACTACATGGAGCAAAAATAAAGTTTACTTTTTAAATTCTATAGACATTCGATGATAAGTTCTCGAGGTAAGTGAAATCTTATGTCTTCCACCTTGAACGAACAGGTAACCATGTACCAATAGTTTGTTACGGTGATGGTTTTATGTCAGTGATTTCTTCTATATGGTTTGTTTGGCTTTCACGGTTTTGTGTCAAAATCTTGGATGAAGTATCACTTAGATATCTTAATGTGGTCACTATTTATGCGTGAAAGATGGATATGTTAAGTTATGGTTGCATAACATACTAAAAGATATGTTGATGGAGATGAACATATCATGTATAACGTTCATTGTTTCACAGTAAATAATAACAAGTATGTTATTATTTAAAAAGGTTGACTAGCTTTTTATATATTTACTTAGAAGCATTTTATTTGAATATTTTTTTGACAGGTGATTCATACACGGGAGAATCAAGCAACCTATATATGCCCATTGAAATAATCGTGAAGCCACCACTTGGTAACTTATTTATATGTTTTTAATTATGGTATGACGTTTCTTTTGTTTGTGCCGATTAATCAACGATCGTTAATGATATTTTTTCCCAACTTTTAATAAAATACTAATAAAAAAATATACATTTGTTTTATATATAATAAATTATAGTTAATCTATAACTAATGTGATCTATAATCCATAAAATTGTAGGCTTGAAGCTTGCCTTTAAGTGGCGATTATTATCATAAAGTGGAAAACTGAAAACAACTATTTTGTCGTCAACATATATCAACAATTGACTTTGAAATTTGAATTATTAAGAAGTTTAAAACCAAAGGCCTCGTTTTTCAACTTTAAAGCTTATATCATGCCACGTAGTTTGTTGACTTTGTTAATTTCAAACTGATAAATTGGGTTGACCACGATACAAGTTGTGAATTGTGATATACTCCGGTGTAAACGAGATAACATTGTTTCCACATTGCCGGCAATAAAAATTATGCATATATAAATAACCTTTTTCAAGCAAGATTTTTAGTCAAGCACTACTATAAGTGGATAATAAGACCCGGTTATATTTTATAAATTTATGTTACGATAGTAATTAAGCTTTGTTAAGAGAATACCTTATTAAAAAGTAAGAAAAAATCTGATTATTTTGTATAAGTTTCATAATTAATCATAAACAAACAAACATACCTAATAAAAATTTCACTAAAAAATACGTTCGAGAGACTAGGATTTGGGGTGAAGGCAAAGCTTGTTTACTCCTGCTTTATGGGATAGAAAAACTGTTTGAAGAGATCTCTAGCTCAAAAAGAAAATAAAAAATATATATACAAGAAAATAGGATTCATAACTAACCGAGGGAATTATCCTTAGGTAACGTTTGATATGCAGTAATTAGGGTCGCAATAAAATTAACCATTGAGGGTAAATGAAAAAAAATACATATTTGGTTGGTGAATGTAATAAAATAAACTATTACATATTCATTTCCTTAAATTTATTTCATCCATCTCTTTTTTATTATTTAATTTCACTCATTTTTTTTATCATTAGTCACCAACACCACCCACCGACTCACAACAACCGTCATCGGCCACCAAGATTAATCGTCATCGACCACCACCACCAGGCACGACCAACACCACCACCAGCCACCACCACCGCCGCCAACCATCGGCCTCTGCCGCCCCCAACCACCACCATCGGGAACCACCACCACCGTAACCATTTTTACAATTCATTCTTTCGTATTTTCCTGCTTGACAAACAACACAAATTAATGATTCATTTTATTAGTAAAGGGTAACCAAACTTAACAATAAAATGTAATGATTTATTTCATTCTCTCATCCATTTTATTCCCTTATTTATTTCATTAATTCGTTCTTTATTACACTATATCATACATACCCTTATTGTTTATAAGAATCATTTAAATCAACTCCGATATAAGAGACATAAAACATTTGATGGCAATTCAAGCTACTTGAAAATTCAAAGAAAAATATCTAGCTAATAGGCAATTCAGCTTCACAAGACAATATTTCAGACTTTCAGACATTTATTTTCTTCATTGAACTTTTTGATGTCTATGTACCAATTTTGTCGATTTTTTTCTAAAGTAGTATATATTAAAAAAAAAATTAGGAAATCGGTTAAGTCAAAAAAAAAATGGAAAATAGTATATCCGCTATTACAAATAGCGGATTAGGGGTTATTTTTTTTTTAAATTCTGACACTCTGACAATTTAAAAAAAGGGTATTTTTTTTTTAATTTTGTATATGAG
>BJCO01006463.1:0-10310 GCA_018326465.1 Flaveria floridana
CTCAAATAGTCTTTAAATCGCGTAAAAACATAAACATAACATAATAATCATCTTTTCAACTAGATTATTATTAAATTAACATTATTAATTATTTTTAAGTCACCAACGTCAAACGACAACTAGTGTGTGCTTACGACACGTGTATGCAAAACTTAACGGAACTAACGGAGTTTGGTAACGGAAAATTACCGGATGTCACATTTTAGCCCACTATCATTTATATATTACTAGATCTTTAAACCCATTTTAAAACTCAAACAAAATAACTTGCGATGTGGGGTTAGGGCGGTAAAAAAACGATCGAAACACAGGAGATCGAAACTTGATCAAAGTAGAGTCCTTTTTTCTACTCACATAGGGCCTAATGTTATATATATGAGTTATTCACTTTATATAATAAAAGACCCGTTTTTTATACTCACCTAGGACCTAAAATTTTCAGATGTTTCTCGAGGACGGGGCTTGCTGATCGCAACTTCATTGCTAGGACGACATCCACAAACTCGATGTTACACCTAACTTATTTGCCTTCAGTTGACCTTCTCGATGTTGTCTGTTTCCCACACCTTTCACAAAAGTGACTCATCTACACTTATTAATAAATTAATATTTTTAGTGCCACATGTTATGTTTCTAGTCCTTTATATATCTAATTTCCCACCTACAAATATGTAATCTCATTTTTTGTTATAGTTTAGTTGACTAAAGTCAATTTTTTGCTACATTTCAGATTTGAAGAGGTTTGAAAAATGAATGTTGAAAATCAAAATTTAAAGTAATTTGTGCCATTGATTGCACAAAACATGACATTAAGTTTTGAATAATAGATCAATTAATATGAGACACATTTTGTACTATTATATATGTTTTGTACTAATTATCAAATACTTTCTTTGTTGTATGAAAAACTATGCTACGAAATAATCGGTCGGGTTGATATATAAAAAAATTGCTTTTGAGATATTATATTAACAAATCTTTTGTGAAAATTATGATATAAAACTTTTAACTCTATATTATATATCTTAAACATTTTATTATTTGAAACTTTTAATTATATATGTTTTTGTGAACTTCGACAACTTGATTTCTTGTTATCATATTTTCATATCAAAGTTTCATATTTAAAATTGGTGTTTCAGTTCCTTTATTTTAAGTGTTAAAAGACATAAAAGACGAGAGAAAAAATCAATGACATTAGTTTCAAGAGATTGTGCTATGTTCAACATAATTTGAGTTAATCTGATTTTGGCTTAACTATTTCATAAGTAAGATTCAATTTTTACGTTACGTTATATATAATTAGAACTAGAGATGAGTTAAAATTATTATTTTTAGATAAGATAACAAACTTACAAATATTACATTAAGTATTGTATACAAACAAGTATTTAGAGATTTGTAAATTATAAATCTCACTTTTTTTATTTCACTTTCATATGGAAGAAGTAACTTAAGTAATAAGAAATATACACAGATTATTTGTATCAGTGATGTGTTTTGCAATGACAATAAACAAAGCTAAAAACAATCACTATTAAAGTTTGTTTTGTTTTTTAAACAAACAATTTTCATACATGATTAACCTATATTGCATTACCTTGAGTAATTAAAATTAGAGAACGATTAGATTATTAGATAAAAATAATATAGTTACCAACATAACATCAAATATTATATAGAAAGAAGTCTTCGGATGTTTATGAACTTCAAGTATTGCTTTGCATGTTCAATTGCATTTGATTACTACTTAAATTATTACTTAAGTTCATTTCATTTCACATAATATACCATTTAGAGTTATAAGCATTGATAGAAAAAGACTACTAATATTAGATGTAGATAATGTTATAAATACAATGTAAAAATCAATATGCAAAATATTATAAACAATATTATAACTTACGAACTTATTTACTCAACTTCCTTTTATTGATTCAACGCGTGAGTACACTAGTGTTATTAACCTAGTAAATTACTATAAAAACAAAATACGTATTAGATTAAAGTTGATGTCATAACTATTTCGTTTACATTTCCTTTCATATGATCGAGCTTCAAATGCTAAGAAACTTCATGGAAATTTCCCATGCTTCACGTCCCCTATATATTTTAATACCTTCAATCCCACACTAATTTCTATAATCAAACACTCCCATCAAAATGCCTCAACGTCACAAGGTTGCACAATTTCCTGATAACACGATCCAAACAGATCCTCATGAAATGACCGACGAATACCATTAAAAAATCAAGCTGAGCCAAACCGGCTTGTTTAATTTAACAAGCTCAAAAATCGAGTTGAGCTACGAGCCATGACCTTCTTGAACAGTCCTGGGTATTGCTCTATCAGATAGAAATAAAAGAAGTTTTTGAATTCTTTGTACGTTTTAATATTTTGCTAGAAATTAGACAAAAAAAACTATCCCTCAAACCTGCACATGATATCATATGTGATACGTTGTATCTTCTAGACAAAGAATTAATAAATTATAAAATTAAACATTAACAACTAGAAAAAATTAATTGACCTTGATATAACCCGACGTAACACCATGCCAATAACTCATCTAAAGAAACCGTTCATTTTCTAAGCTCACATACTTCAATACAATTATATATGCTCATTAGAGATTATCTTTATTAATATATATCTTATTGAACATGAGACATAAATCGAGATTAATATTATATAAATCTAAATCCGGCCTACAACAGTATCTTCCGATAGCAATGGGTTATCATGCATCTCATGTGGTTTACCACAACAAAAGTTGTCCTGGTTTATGAAAACATATACATAATTGTTACAAATATAAAATTTCCATTATATAAGTGTTGAACTAGTATCATAACGTTTGCCGAACATATATTGTCTAACAGATTAACCCTTATCAAATAATAAGTAACCGTACATAACATATTAGTTCTTTTAATCTATACTAATAAATCAAAATCTTTAAATCTATACAAATAAATCAAAATCCCTAAAAGCCGTATGTCATTTTTTTAGGATCTTCACCTACGCTCCACCTAGGATTTGAACATATACTCACTACAATAAAAGTTATAAATTAGTATATAAATATAGTTTTCTTAATAAATACTCATTTACCATTTTGTAAATCAAATTATTGTTTTCTAAAATTAAATAAAATGTTTCATTAAAATATTTTAATTAGAGTATATTGTTAATATTAAATTTAATTTATAGCTAACTATTATTTAAATCAAATACTTGAAACATGGCATTTTTTAAACAAATATTTTTGAAATATCAATATTCACGAAGTTAAATATAATTACAATGAGCAATTGCTCACTATAAAACAACATATCCGCTTAATGTAAATCACGATTCCATCCTCTCAAGTTTAAGTAATTTTACTATCTCACAATCTCATATTCACAATTCCATGTTTTCGCATACGAAGTTCAATATTTCAACTCGTGTGTTACATGTGTATCTAACTTAGTATAAATAAGTCATACCATACTCATTTCATTGAATAATACTTTTTTAATGAAAAATGTGCAACCCTGCTTCAGATAATAGGTGTTATCTTAATCGGGCCTATCTATCCGTTTTCCAGCCGGGACCGCACCCTCCACCCCCTCATGAGAAAACCCCTCATGAGAAAACCCATTGCTGAGAAAACCCTCTGGCTCAACTCTGAGCAATTTTGCTCAAAGTGAGATTTGAACCCATGACCTCCTATGTTATGGGTATCTTATCTTAACCGATTGGGCTTTAAATCATTGGGGTATCGATAAATACTTCAATGGGTTATTGCTTTGTACAATCTTTTTATATGCGTCCTTCGTAAAAACTCAAATCAGTGGGATCACGTCTGCCTACATAAGGACATGAGCTATAATAAAAAAGTTATTTGTTAGTTTAAAATAAATACAAATATAGGGTAAGGTTATAGTAGAAAAAGGTATTTGATCTAAAATTTTAAAAATAATTATGTGCTTGACACATGTTCTTCTATTGTTTTAAAGAGGATGACATTTTGGCCATTGTTTAAAACACGTCAGCTTATTATCTCTTATACGTTCATTGTGTTATATATTTTATATCATTTATCATATGTATTCATTATTGTATTTTATGTTTTAGATTATTTTACGTTATTTTTGTTATTGTTTCTATTTATTATATAAACTTATTATCTATCATTGTGTTTTACAATTAGAAGTACATAATAACATACTTTCATCAATATATTTTTTAAAACTTATAGTATTAAAGATAACACATTGTGTAATTTTTATCATTGCTTTTATATATTATATAAACTTGTTGTTATCTATTAGAAGTACATAATAATATACTTTCATCAATCAGAAGTATACAATAAAGTTATTTCACCTATGTATTTTTTAAAACTTAAAATGTTCAAGATAACATAATAACAATAAGAAACACAATAAAAAACAAAATAAAAAACACAATGCATTGATTTATTTTATCATAGTTTTTAATATATCAACATAAAAGAGGATTCAACAATAAACGACCAAGATGCAGAAAATGTAACAAGCATCATTTAGGGGAATGTGGTTCCCAAGTCTGTTACAAATGCTCCAAGAAAGGTCATATTGCTAGAGATTATACTGAATCTCTAACATATTTGAATGTGGTGACAAGGGACATGTTCGTCCTAATTGTCCAAAATTGAAACAAGGAGCATCGGGATCTAAAGGTGGTGAGAAGCAAATACGTAGTAACACTCGTGCCTTTGTGATGAACACTAAAGAAGCCCATGTAGCTGTGACGTCATTATCAGTACTTTTCTTGTTAATAATATCTATGCTAGTATTTTATTTGATTCGAGTGCAAATAAAAGTTTTTATCTACTACTTTCATTCCTTATTTGAATAAAAATGTTCAAAAGTTAGAAAAGACCTTTACGGTTGAAACAACAAATGGTGAGGAGATTAAGATTCTTGATGTCATAAAGGATTGCACTGTTAGCTTAAACAACCATTTCCTAGTAGAACTTTTACCTATGGCATTAGGCGGTTTTGATGTAGTCCTAGGAATGGACAGGTTGACAGCTAACCGAGCACGAATTATATGTGATAAAAAGGTTATAGAAATTTACTCCCCTGATGGCAAACGAATTACTATCCAAGGTGACCGTCCTAGCACAAATAGTATAATTTCATTGATTAAGGCTAATAAATGTTTGAGAAAAAGATGCATTGAATACATGGATTATGTTATGATAGCGGAACAAGAAAGGAAGTTAGAGCATGTTCCTGTAGTTGCTAACTATCCAGAAGTGTTTCCTGAAGACTTGTCTAGCCTACCACCGGGATCGACAAGTTGAATCTGGAATTGACTTGATGCTTTGCTAAATCACCGTATCGTTTAGCTCCAACAAAAATGCAAGAGTTGCAAATTACAAGAATTATTAGATAAAGAATTTATACGCCCAAGCACGTCACCCTAGGGAGCTCCTGTCTTATTTATAAAAAAGAAAGACGGGTCGATGCGAATGTGCATTGATTATAGAGATTTAAACAAAGTCACAATTAAGAACAAATACCCGTTACCTCGAATTGATGACCTGTTCGATTAACTTCAAGGCTCGAATTATTTCTCCAAGATAGATCTTCGATCGGGTTATCATCAATTAAAAGTCAAACAGAGTGACATACCTAAGACAACATTTAGAACTAGTACGGACATTATGAATTTCTCGTTATGCCATTTGGGCTAACGAATGCACCAGCAGCTTTCATGGACTTGATGAATAGAATTTGCAAGCCATATTTAGATAATTTGTCATTTCATTCATTAATGACATACTTATTTATTCAAAGAACAAAGAAGATCATGAACAACATCTACAATCAATCTTGGAATTATTAAGAGAAGAAAAGCTTTATGCAAAATTTTCGAAGTGTGAATTTTGGATGAGAGAGGTCCAATTCCTTGGTCATGTAATCAGTGAACATGGTATTCAAGTCGATCCTACTAAGGTTGAGGCTATCATGAAATGGAAAGTTCCGAAAACTCCTACTGAAATTCACACCTTCTTGGGATTGGCAGGATATTATAGAAGATTTATTTAAGATTTTTAAAAAATTGCTATCCCTTTAACCAAATTAACACAAAAGTTTGTGAAATTTGAGTGCGGAGAAAGACAAGAGGAGGCATTTAAGATTCTAAAGGAAAGACTCAGTAGAGGTTCAATCCTAGCATTACCAGAAGGAATTGAGGATTTTATGGTGTATTATGATGCCTCCCGTAATGGTCTTAGTTGTGTTTTGATACAGAGAGGTAAAGTATTAGCATATGCATCAAGACAATTAAAAGTGCACGAGAAAAATTACACCACACATGATTTAGAACTTGGTGCACTGATCTTTGCTTTAAAATTTTGGAGGCATTACCTATATGGAACTAAGCATGTAATTTACACAGACCATAAGAGCCTCCAACACATCTTTAATCAGAAAATGCTTAACATGAGACAATGGAGATGGATGGAGCTTTTGAATGATTATAATTATGAGATTCGATATCATCCAGTGAAGGCAAATGTTGTTGCAGATGCGTTAAGTCGAAAGGAAAGAACAAAGCCAATAAGAATTCGTGCTATGAGTTTAGATGTTAAAACGAGTTTAGTCAACCAAATAAAAGAACCATAACAACGAGCTCTTCAAGAAGATATTATTAAAAAGGAAAGAATGATTGGAAGAGTAAAGTTATTAGTAACAGGGAATGATGGAATCTTAAGACTTAATGGTAGGATGTGTATTCCAACCCATGAAGGATTACAAGATTTAGTCTTAAGTGAAGTACACAAGTCTAAATATTCAGTGCATCCCGGAAGCGATAAAATGTATAGAAATTTAAGAAGTGATCTTTGGTTGCCGGGAATGAAAAGGCCAATTGCATAATATGTATAGAAGTGCTTAACATGCTCACAAGTTAAGGCTGAACATTAGAAGCCCTCTGGGTATTTGCAATAACTTAAAATTCCTATATGGAAGTGGGATATGATTACAATGGATTTTATAACGAAACTCCAAAGAATAAGACGATGATATGATACGATCTGGGTAATAGTCGATAGATTGACAAAATCAGCTCATTTTCTTCCAATACGGGAAGATTTCAAAATGAAAAAGCTAGCTAAAATATGTTAATGAAATTATGTCAAAACATGGAGTAACGATCTCCATTTTTTCTGATAGAGACAGCCGTTTCACATCTAGATTTTGACAAAGTTTCCGACGTGAGATGGGAACTCGAGTAAACCTTAGTACAACATATCATCCGTAAACAAATGGACAAAGTGAGTAGAAAATTTAGACCCTAGAAGATATGTTAAGAGCTTGTGTGATAGACTTTGGTGGTAACTGGGATGAACACTTGCCTTTAATCGAATTCTCGTACAATAATAGTTATCACACAAGTATAAAAGCCGCACCTTACGAAGTACTCTATGGGAGGAAATGTAGAACCCCGGTGTGTTGGTCTGAAGTTGGTGAAAGTCAACTATCAGGTCCTGAAATCATTCAAGAGACAATTGATAAGATAATACAAATTAAAGAAAGATTAAAGGTTGCACAAGATCAATAGAAAAGCTATGCCGATCGAAGAAGAAAACCCCTGGAATTCCAAGTGGGAGATAAAGTTATGCTTAAAGTGTCACCTTGTAAGGACATCATTCGTTTTGGCAAAAAGGGTAAGTTGGGTCCTCGTTATATTGGAGCATTCGAAATAATTACTAGAGTTGGATCAGTAACTTATCATTTAAAGTTGCCTAATGAGCTAAGTAAGATTCATGACACATTTCATGTGTTGAATCTTAGAAAGTGTTTGCATGATGAGTCACTGGTCATACCAATTAAAGATGTTCATGTTGATGACAAATTAAATTTTGTCTAAGAACCCTCAAAGATAGTCGACAAACAAACCAGAAAACTGAGAAAGAATACAATACCTTTAGTGAAAGTAAAATGGAATTCTCGTGAAGGACAAGAGACGACATGGGAATGAGAAGATGAAATGATGAAAAAGTATCCTCATTTATTTAATAAACACTAAATTTCAAGGATGAAATTTTGTTTAACGGGGTTAGATTTGTGATACCCAAAAGTTAGAGTGCAAAAATAATAAAAATACAAGTTGAGGGGCTGTTTTTGCCACACTGTGAAACTTTAAAAGCCCCAGTAGAATAAAGCTAGGGTTGCCACATTTTCTCTACCCATCAACACTTCTTCTTCCCTGTTTGCCACGCTTCAACCAACACAAACACCTAGAAATCCTCTCCATTGAAGTTGCAGATCCTCGGTTCACCTTTAAATCATCATCATCGTTCGTCTCAATCATCATTTGAAGCGTTTATAGTAAACAAAAGTGTGAATCAAGAGCTGCTAAGTAAGTTAATCTGTAAATTGAAGCTGTTGGAATGATTTACACCACAAGATTCATGGTGTTGGTGGTCTAAATCAACCTAGATTAGCAGCAAAAAAGAAGAACAAGAAGATTGTGCATATTGGAGTGTTAATCAAGGTTGTTTAAGAGTTCTAAGCTTGAAATCAAAGGTGTAATAGAGAAATATAACTTTTGGTAAGCATCAATAATTCATAATCTCGTAGTCATATACGATTAAGGGTTGAATAATCGATTAATGATGAATCATTCATAAAACAAAAGGTCTAGAAGCTGCTGAAACTTCACCCGTTTCAATCAGGGGCTGTCATCTTTAGCTTAGAATCTGCAATCTCATTCAAAGATTGATAATGAAGATTAAGGATCTGAAACTCAAGTCTATAAGTTTTACTTTAGGTAAGAGGACATTATAGTTACTAAATAATATTAATTCCATTTATAAGTGTTTGAGATGATTAGAGGTAATTTATATAATGTTTCAGCTTGAATGAAAAGCACATAATTTCTTTTGGTTGGAAGTAAGAGGCTAGTTCAACAAGTCCAAATCAACCGGTGAGTTAATCTTTAACTCTTAATGCTAAGAAGTATTAATTTTCTTATAAGAATAAATGATGTATTAGTTAGATTTATAAGTGTATGGATCCTAAACAATCAATTGTAATGCACATTCCCCTTATTTAGTATTTAGGCAATTTTTATAAGGTTCTTATCTGATTAAATGGGGCGTTCAGGCTACTGGTAGAATTTTGTTAATATGATGAAAGAAAAGCAAGTTTGTGAACTTATCATAAATATGACACTCGCAAGATTAATTATTTTTAGTTACTAGATTTGTATCTCCTGTAGTTGTATGGGAATATATATATATATATATGTATATATATATATATATATAGGATTGGGTTCATGTGAAAACCCAAAGTATTTGTAAGAACCCATTAACCCAATGGACCAATCAGTGATCGACACATCAGCAACATGGAAAAGCATATGCTAGGGGTATATCTGTCTTTCTACAACCCTCTACATTAAAGGCATGTCCTTTCTCTTATTACCTTTTGTACTTTTGGCAGAAGTCTTTTTCATCAATTCTAATGTCACTAATAATTTACGTTTGAAATTGTACTTTTCTTGAAAAACTTTTGAATTTATGATTTTTTTTAACTTATCATCTTCTTTTTTCCTTTATATTTTTTTTCATTCTAATTTAACATTCTTACCTTCATCATATTTTCCTCTTTCCAACCTATGGATCAAGCTTTACCAAGAACACTGATGTGATGATCGACCAAGAACACGAAGAACCTCGGATGAATCTGGGTGTTTGCTTTTGTTTGCTTTTATCTACAACGGTATTTTTCATTGATTAACCTTCTTACCTTCATCATATTTTCCTCTTTCCAACCTATGGACCAAGCTTTACGAAGAATACTAATGTGATGATCGACCAAGAACACGAAGGACCTCAGATGAATTTGGGTGTTTGCTTTTCTTTGCTTTAATCTACAAAGGTATTTTTATCGATCAACACCCTCCTCTATTAATTTGGGTTTTTATGTTAGTTTTCGTGTTTGCAATCTAGATCCATATTATAACGAGATGAAGATCTAGACTGTTTATGATCTTAGTTTTTGATGCAGGGTTTGGCAGACACAAGTTACTACTACAACAAGGAAGTAGGTTATTTTTTGGGTTTTGTGGTTTAATTTTGTTTCTTGTTCATGTAGTTATTTATTTTTATGGCTAAGTTAAAGTGATAAAAGCTGTTTATGATTTTATAGGTAAATTTATTTAAGCCATTGCACTAATGTAATCTAATGAAATCTACCGAAGTTTCGTAGTTGTTTGTTTTGATGATACAAAATATTGTAAATATTTTGGTTGTATTATC
>BJCO01006486.1:0-13404 GCA_018326465.1 Flaveria floridana
ATATATATATATATATATATATATATATATATATATATATATATAATTATCACGTCATACGGTCCTTAAATCCAGTCCGACCACCAAAACCTGTAAGGCGTCCGGTTCGACGTCCGATCCGGTTCTGAAAACATTGATTCCAACGCACACGTAACAGTATATGTGTAGATGTAAAGGCTGAAGATGTTTATGCTTAGATGCTTATGTTAATGCATAGATGATTAATTGATTATGGACTTAGTAAATGAATGTTCCTGTGTAGATATTATCATTCTTGTGCAGATAAAATTTTACTTGCCCATATATGCTTAAAGACTTTATGTTTGTGATGATATGATCGTTTCACATTATTTGCATATATTTATGGCTTTTTATGGACGGGACGTATTCTCCTTTATTGATTGGTCCTTATGTCTTTTATGGACGAGTACTTGTATGGACAACAATGTATGTTTTTTATGGGTGGGTTCTTGTATGAACAACAATGTATGTCTTTTATGGACTGGTCCTTGTATGGATACTAATGTATAGTCATTTATGAACCGGTCCTAGAATGAACAACAATATAAGGTGCTTGTAAAGATGTCTTAAGGATTAAGAATGTTAACCAATGGGTGATTGTATGCCAATTACTTATAGTTAAGGAATGAAGTCATATGGCGATGATAGATATATATTTTATAAGAAAATAATTGTTATAACTCACTAAACAACATTGAACTTTGTATGTATATTAGTTTGGTAGACATATTTATAAGGAATAAAGCGTGACGCGGATCTCGAAGCTACCTAACATTGCAAGAATAGCATCCTGTTTAAAAAACTATTTGGTGGTTATTTGCAAAGAACAAATTTTTCCTCCAAAACGCTCTGTTAGGTTTTGAAAGACAAAGTTATGAAATAGAAGTCATGAAATCTCCGCTGCAATGTTTTATTTAAGTTATGATTTCAAAGCTATATGGTGATGTGTAGACCTACATGTGAGGCTTCTTGGAGGTCAGTGCGAAGGCCTTACAATTTTTTGGATCAATAGATATGTGTCAAACTTCATTTATCAAACAGGAAACACATACGCCTTACAATCATAACAAAACAAACAAACATACCCAATGTATCCCGTTTAATACGCCTTACAATCATATACACAGAAAAAAAAAAGAAAAAAAAACCCAAGAACCATGCTAACCTTTATAGTAAATTTGACAGTTTAATGTTTGTTTTGTTGATGATGCATGAACAATAAGTGACCATGAAAAATGACATGATTTTTAACCAGCACTGATACCATAAAATCATATACACAAGTGAAAATTAAATACTTTTAACCATAGATTCATAGTATTTTATTAGCCGTAATTATTCGACATGAGTATAATAATATAAAACATTGAAGAAAATAGTAAATTCGTTATTTTTAAAAAGGGTGAGTTTATAGGTGAACCTCGCAGTTTAAAACTACTAAATATCATTTTTAAATAAAAATAACCGTAACCCAATTCTACTTGAATCCAGTTTTCAGAAATAAAATATAAAATGATGCCCCAATGTTATGAATTAATATAATCAGATAATCATCCATGTTTTCAACTTCTATATATATTAGTATCGGACCGAACAGCAAGCTGTTTAAGATTTTCTTGTTCTTTGGAACCCATGACGGACTATAAACCGAATCTCTTGTTTTGTTTCAAAATCTGTTAGTTAACATCATAGGCAATTGTTTTAAGCAGAAGAGTGTGCACCAGTGTGACTTTAAACGTTACAACTTCGGTTTTGTAACTATACAACACGTTTGTCAGGTTGACCAGATAGCCACCATTTTCGAGCTAGGCGTGCAACCTTAATAACCAAATACGACTATACGAGCATAAAGAGTAATAGCTAACAATCCTAGATCTATTATTTAACCAGGCAAAGCGAAAATCATGAGGTTCAAACAAATTAAATATAAACATGAGGTCAAATGGGCCTCTACACAAAACTAAATTACAAGCCAACTTTATAAATGGTCACTATACTTTATCTAAGCTAAGCAAAATGAATTTAAATTTGAGCGGTCAAAAATCACCAGCCAAAATCAGTCTCGGCTTGCGAATGCGTCTTCTTGATCTTAAGAACGGGTCGACCCAGTTCCTGTCCTCCTTCACGGCCTTTTCCCATCGTTGTTTGAACATTTTGAGCTCCATTGTTGATTGCCTCCTGATCTGCATTAACATAATGAATACAGAAACAATTTAAGTTAAAGATGTAACAAGTCTACATTCATTTATAGATTACAAGAGTGAGTATCAAGTTTTGTTACCTCGGCCCGCGTATCAACCGTGTGCGTCTGAAGAAAAAAAGATGAAAAAGATAAATACAACAGAAACCAACAAGGGTGGACTCTAGCATTTGGAATTCATAATAAAAAATAAGAGAAACAACTGTGGAATCATACCTTTCTCAAATCTAAGCTGTTCCGGGTCTGAAAAAAAGTTATAAAGTTCTCGTGAGACAAGATAAAGATTTCTGTTAATGTGGTAAAGGTGGCAATTTTGACCCGTATGCATACGCTTTATCTTATGAGTTGAACCAAATAATTTCTAAAATGGGAACAGGTCAAATGGGTTAATGGTTTAAAACTTGAAAGTGTCCAACGTCTAATTTAAATGCATACAGGCTCATATATCATTTTTATGCAAAGATTACTTCTACAAAAACTGGCAAAAGGTGTTTGCTAGCTCGATTTAACATGCACTATAAATGACACACTTCAACTTGCACACAGTTTAACCCGCTCATCTTGCCACCTTTATCATGTAACATCAATGATGTATGCATGAATGACAGGAAGTAAATGGTATGGTTCAAAGGGAAACCTTTTTAGCAGAAGGTCCACCTAATGATTGTATTCCCTGATGAACAACATATTCACTGTCAACAATTCCCACCTTCTTGGACCTGTCCCCCTGAAGAATTCAACATTTTACTACAATGAATATCACGTCAAGTTTTTCGCATATCACCATCAATTGGAAGTTCAAACTAACCTGTGCACAGTACCCAAGCTTTATATCCATTCCCCATCCATGAACAAGGTCATTCTGTTAATAAAACATAATGAATTCTGTAAGCATAGAATCTGGATGGAGATAAAAAAAATGTGCAAAATTATAGTAGAACAGATATGATGTATATAATAGATGTCATAGAATCTGGATGGAGATAAAAAAAATGTGCAAAATTATAGTAGAACAGATATGATGTATATGATAGATGTCACAAAGATATTTAATAACAGTAACTAAGATCTTACACAAGCTAACTCTCGCTTGTAAAATCTTTCACAAGCCAAGCTTGATTCGAGCTCAAGTCTGGTTCGGGTCGTTTAAACCCCTAATTAATAGCAAGGCAGAGAAAATAAAGTTTACCTGAATAAGATGCCAGGCACAATGCCATGCAGCCCTAGAGAAAACTGGAGCCATTCCTTCTACAAATCTGCACTTCAAATAAAAATATAACAACATCTGCCACAATATATTTCCTGTCTTTGGCAGGTGCAACTTAGTATCTTACCCAGCACATGGGGGCCCATCACTGGCGTCTGAACATTTCACACTGCCTCTGCTGTCATACACTCTTCTGTTATTTTTTGTAAAGTAGTTGCAGGCTTCAGCAATCAAAACCATGATAATGTTAATATTTATAAAGTAGGAAGTAACCAATTTGTTCACCTATGAAACTTGTTTGTTCTCTTCCGTACTGTGATCCTATGATGTATACCAGTTGAATTTGGATCTAAAGCTGGCTGCGATATCTCTAACCCCTCTGTTTTAACAATATCCAAGTATCTGCAAATAACATGCCGTAATAATATATCAATGTTCAATAAGATTTGCTTGTTCTTTTGATTCCTGGAAGGCCTTGAAACTTCCATTTCACAATTGAAGGATGATAAAAAAGCTTCATCCACCGGACAATACCGGATGAGAAATATCAGCAAATAATTAAAACCGACTTCTTATAAATACCAACTGTACCTTTTAGGATGGAAATGCTGCACTCCCAGGTCTTCGTCCCAGAGAAATATATAATCATAAATGGACACAGCAGCTGGATGTAGAAATCGCTTTGCAAACCACCTTAAATGAAGTCAACTTTTAGTAAACAACAAAGTAAGGAGTAAAATAAATACCTAATATAGATGAGGCGGAAAACAATACATACCAATAATCACAGAAAAACCATAGATTCCTATAAAAGATTGTAGATTACTTACCACTTTGTTTGGTTCTGGGCTACAATATGTATGGCTTTGTTGCTCCACTCAAGATCTTGCCAACCATCCAATCTCCCATCGTAATGGAACAAAATAATAGTAAAATTTTCTAGAAGAAACTGAAAATGCCAAGGTTAGGCTGCTATTATTCACAGAATAAGAAATCTCAAACAACTTATATATCAGAATATAACTGATCATTTTACCTTCTGAACAATAGTATTAACATTACGCTTCTGTTTCAGACCCACTGGAATAGCCAGCAAGTTATGTGGGGTGGACATATTAGCCTGCAATCAAGTAAAGATAACTAAAGGATTACACCCAAAGGACAGTAAGGTAAAGGTAAGCTGACAAAGAACAACGGTTATAACTAATTGGTGGAGGTTGCAAATATATAAATACATATATACAAACCAATTGGGTCTAACCTTTAACTTTGAACTACTTGTTGACCATAACGGTTTTAATTCCAAGTCAGATTTAGCTTCAATAATACCACGAGGTAAACCCTTTAAACTTGTGGAAGCTGACACAGGTTCCTAGAGACCAGGACCAAAATAGGCCGTTATTATTTTAACACTATCAGCATGCAATAATGGACCAAAAAAAAAAATCTTTAGATTAACCAAGACAAAAGAGAATAACTAAATGAAAGCCAAGGTCATATTTTTGAACTGGAGATTTTGAAGCTGCACCTTGGATGTGTAGAACCGATATAACTTTGAATCCAGCTGATGACACAAACATATAAAAAGATAATCATTAGTAAACCTATGGAAAATATAGGACTGGAGGTTTAAAATATTTATGTGAAGCTAATAGCACATCTACCAACTAGTATTAGAAGCATAATATAATCTTCAAGCAGGCCATAAATCATATTCATGCAGGATGCATGAATGCACAATCTAACAATTAACATGCAAAGGATGCATGAATGCCCAATCTAACAATTTACATGCATTACATAAAACAGTCATTGGCAGTGTCATACCTCTGTCTGCAAATACTGATAATTTGTTGTTCTATATACAATGTATACCATAATCGTACAGATGAAGCCCAAAAACGGTTTCATGGTGTATCTGCAAAGTCCCTGCATACATAGAACCTCTGTGTGCTTAGAATCCATTTACCAAAAATGCAGATATACAGAGTGTGCCTCAGAATCAAACTGTATTTGACTACATAAGCCTACCCAATCACAATGGGTTTGTCTTTTTCTCAGTATATTCCTCCATCCTTTGGATTCCCTCATAGACAAATATTGTTTCTATGTAATTCTCATGCCAAACTGCAGCCATTAAAAAATTGAAGCAAATTTCAGTGGAACATTTGAAGATATGAGCAAATAATTAATAAAACTCGAAGGTATGATTCAAACTATAAACAAACAAGAAAGAGTCAAAGAGCCCCTCAGTGCAGATCTTGTGGTATAAGTTACAGATTAGGTTCAGAAACACTAGTATATACCATCATCACTTATCTATCAACAAGCAAACAGCTTGAAGCTGCTTGATAAAATAATCATTCATGATTATGCATAATTTATGCTCTCACTATCAGTTCATATATGCAAATTCTAAGCCAGATATTTCAATTAAAAAATACCAGTACCAATTTAACTTCATCTCATTGTTTGATGATGAAATTCGACCATCAAAGGTCAAATCAGATACTAACGGCATCTAATCAAAACAACAAGAGTCCTGCAATTATTAAGCTCTTCAACAACTGGATCAATTCGCGTGCAAAACGTAAATCTCACTCAACGTTTCGAAAATTTCGAGACGCAAACTGTCTGCATGTGACTCTGATTGGGAGAGAGATTGAGCGAGACACACGCATACATATTATAAACCAAACACACACACACCTATACAGAATTCACAATCGAATGCCAAAAACATCAAACACAACGAATTAACAGTACACATCAACAAATCTCCTCAAACCAAAACATAAGCATCTCAAAATCCTCTCAACTATCAAAAACACAACAAACCGAATCAAATCCATCAACAGCACAGCTCTCGACTCCAAATCTCAAGCAAAAACCACTAATCAACAGATCTCACACCATATTCTCACGAATCTAACAATCACATAAAGCAATACTATCAAATCGTATGAATCAAACACTAACTACATGAAAGAAGAACAACCTGTGAGATTCGTAAGCGAATCAGTAAAGCGAATTCCAAAACCTCTGTAGCTGAAGTACGACCTCACGGCGGAGCAAATCACCGGCGGCGAATCGAATATTCCGGCGAGTATGTGTGCGAAATTAGCTGCGTGTATTACTCTGACTATGTGTGTGTAATTGTGTATATACATATACATACATATAGATATATAGATGTATAGATACAGATATAGGTATAGATTTGTAGAGAGAGAAAGAGAAGAATGGCGTTTTAGAGAGAGAAAGGGGAAAAAGTGTCGGAGCTTGAAGTTTCCACGTTTCACGGTAGGGGTTTTATATGCATGCGTGTTGAACTTAAATCGACGATGAGGGGGTAAAGTGTAAATTGCTTCATTCTTTTATTCTTTATATTATTCTTTATATTATACTATAGTCTATAGGGTGCTTGTTTTTTATGTTTGGGTACTTGGTACTTTATTCATCATCAATTTTGGTTTACAAAAGTATCCACCAAGTATGTTTTAATGCTCAAATTTGGTCCCATAGTTTTTATGTTGGTTTATTGTTTTATTACTATTGGTTTAGCTAGTTATGAGATCGTTATAATTATACTGTTTGGTTCATGATTTGGTTTTAATGGTTTAGCGGTTTAATAGTCTCGGTGATAGTTTGAAGCTTGAGTCAATCATTTCAATCGAAGGACCATTGAATTGTTTAATTTTTTTTCTGTTTATGAAACATGTAGTTGTGTATATGTATTATATTGTTAAATCATATTTATATTTTGAAAGTTTTAATATAACCATCAGGGTTTTCTTTCAAATTTGATTAAAACCGTTAAAACTGAATATTTAAGCCGTTAGATTGCTAACCAATTCACATAATTTAGTCTATTTGGTTTATCGTTTCTAGAAACTATAGATAAACTGTAATCCAGAATATGTGCTAAAGTTGGTAGGACCCCACAATAAACACTCATGTTTTCTTATAATGGTGTATTTCTTATAGTAAACGGTTATGTTAGTTAAAAATGTATGTAATATTAATCCCAACTTGAGATATAAAAAATGTGTAGCGTGAATTTGGATATTGGTCAATAGTATAAGGATGTGCTGTGTAAGATTCTCTTGAATTAGTCTCTACTTTGACTATAGTTAATAGTTAAAGTTTGACTAATGGCATGTAACTAGATTGCATTTGAGAGGAAATATAGTAAATAAAAAACTTCTTATATTTTAATTAAAAGTAAATGCGAGTGGCATGTGTCAGCATTATATATATTTTTAATCAAATTTTTTCTGCTTCTTTCACTTATTAAATAATAACATTAATTATTAATAATATTGTTTATTTATTTTTACATTATAAATAATTTTTTAATATTTTAAGAAAAATTTCTTTTATTAATGTTATTTCTATAGAAATAACTTTTTATAAAAATATTTTTTTCTAAAAAATTATACTATTTTTATGTAATATTTTAGAAGCATTTTTTAAAGTAAATTTTTTATAAAAAATAATTAAAAGAGGAAGTTATAGTAAGGATATTTATAAAAATAAAAAAAATTTAAAACGTTATTTTGAAACAAAATGTTCACTTTATCTTTAAAAAATATTTAAAAAGTTCATAGTATTATTTTATTACTAATAGTTATTACTTATACGTAATTCTAGTTATATCATATCTTTGTATATCGTTTTATAATTAATAATTTTTATTTTATTTAATATTTTTTATTCAACCCATGTAATACACGGGTTTACTAAAGGTATGTAAGGCCCCGTTCCCGGGCACCTCACAGCTGGTCTATCATCGCACATAAAATATATATTTGCATTAACTTAATAAAAATCATGCAGCGAAAACTTTGAATTTACTTTAAATTTACTATAAATGCTTTTAATAGTTAATACAACGTACATCAATTACAAAATATCTATTGTTGTATTATATCACAAAAGCATTAAACAAAAGAATGTCATCCCAAAAGAGCTGAGTAGCCGCCTCGTGCCATCCTCAGCAACACTACCTGTCAACTGGAAACACATAAAAAGTCAGCGTTGCTGAGTGAGTTCTAGTTTTATATTAAAACATACTTTATCTTCATTAAAACATTTTCTTTACTTTCATGTTATCACACATTATACGTACACGTAGATAATATCATTATTATCTTCTCTATTCGTTCGTTCATCATTTCATCTTTTCTTGCGCAACAGATATCTTCCGTACCAATACCATATGCTACACCCCGAACTATATAGTTACTGGGCCGAAGTCTATAAAAAGACAGCTAAACGTGGTGTCACAGTACTAGAGGTAAGCGGTAGAGGTTCTATAATAGTGGTCGATCACAAAGAAAGACCCCGATTTGTATCCTCCTGGGGATATTTACCGTACCAGTACCATATGCTACACCCCGAACTATATAGCTACTGGGCCGAAGTCTATAAAGAGACAGCTAAACATGGTGGCACAGTACTAGGGGTAAGCGGTAGAGGTTCTATAACATCATCCTCCCGGGGTAGCGATCCCATACCGTTAGGCTAACACCTTAATTGGCGTGTCCCGATATCCGATGCTCGCAAGACTATCATTACTTTCATCATTCATTAATGCATGCATCCGTTTATCATGTTCCTCTTTCATTATCTTTCACTTTACGTTATAGTCATAAACATACCACGTAAAGTCACATAATATAAGATAATAATAATAATAAATATAATAATAATAATACCCGCAACAACAACAACAACAACAACAACAACAACAACAACAACAATAATAATAATAATAATAATAATAATAATAATAATAATAATTAATAATGATAAGGGTCATAATAACAATCATGCATTATCGTGCAAATGAGCATTTATTAAACCCTAGGTCATATCAGGGCCAAAACCCTATCTTTCTGGTTTTCCTGAAAGTTCAGAAATAATTCATAAGGTTTGGGCGCATGAGGACTATTTGGACGCTTCAACCCTATTCAGGCGTTTCACCACTATGTAGGCGCATCAGCCTACACTTAACCAATTAACTCTTAGGCGCATGAACTATTCATGCGCATGAGCCTGTACTTAGGCGCCTAAATAAAAGGTTGGGCGCATGAGTACTATTGGGGCGCATGACCCCATACTTAGTCTTTCTAGCCAACAATCAAGGTGCATGAATTACTGCTCAGGCGCATGGGGCATACTTAACTTTCTAAGGCAGTAAACTAGGCGCATTAGGTACTGTTTGGGCGCATGAACAACACTTAATAATTCTAAGGCAATATGTAGGCGCATGAGCCTTATGTAGGCGCATTAGCAACCTGTTCAACATGTTTCTAGGTCGTTTTTAGTCCCAAACATCATATTACCTTGTTCTAAGCTTACTCATACTATTCGAAGCATGAATATAACATAAAACATTCGTAAACATCATCATACATGCATGTGTACATACGGTTACATACTTAAGTTTTTTAAAGACATTTTACATGTATTTTCAGCCCCAAAAATCGTATAAAACATGTAAAAATGGGGTTCTAGAACTCACATTTGCTGCTTTCAAGCTTTAAACTCTAAATCTTGGACTTCCTAAGAATTCAAACACCTAGATGTGTCTAAATCACACAACCCGAACACATATACACATAAGAACATATAACCGAGGCTAAATCTAGCGAAGAACAACTTAAAAACACTAATTCTTACCTTGAATTCGAATCCTGCTTGAAGTTTTTTTCTCAAACCCGAAGCTTCTCTTCTTCATCTCTCTAAAATGTCGAATAAGGTGAAGGGTGCAGGCAACATGGGCGGCCATGCCACCTTTTGTACTAAATTATTATAAATTTTGTAATTTGGGCACTTTTAACCCCTTATCTTTGTGTCAAATTATATCTCCTTCTTTTATTCTTCATTTCCTTTAAAAAAATACGGGTGTTACAAGGTAGTTATTGTTATATAATAAAATGCGCAGGTTACAGTATAATCATCTTATTTCTAAATATATATTTGAATTTAAAAAAATAGATGATTAATATAAAAAATCAGTACCTAATGCTAATAGATAAACTGTATTTATCTTAACATCTTTTTAAGATATTTTAAAAGATTAAAATGCATATGTTGAATTTGAATAATATCTAATTTTGTTAACTTGTAATTGGGTATATATATATATACATATATATATATATATATATATAGAGAGAGAGAGAGAGAGGGAGGGAGGTTCCTCTAAAAAATAAGTTTTCCCTAAGAATATTAAGAAATAATCTTAGACTTCTAATTATTTAATTAAGGGCTAGGATCAAAGTGTAGGAAAAATAAATAATCAAAGTTAGTTTGGGTATTTTATAATATTATCCACAATTATTGACTTTTTAAAATTTCCCACTATTTTTTTAAATGCTAATAACTTTTTCATACGATATTATTTTTTTAAATAAATTACACCATAAAATCAAGCATTTTTTCTCTTTAAATTGAATATAGTATTGCTATATTTTTTTACAAAAAAAATCAAATTATGTGAAATTTTGCTACATTTTTAACGTTTTTGTGCTATATTTCATAAAACAGCACAAAGTTGTGGTGTATTTCATAAAACAGCACAAAGTTGTGCTGTATTTCATAAAACAGCACAATGTTGTCTGTATGTCATTAAAACAACATAATTTTGTGTTGTATTTCATAAAAATAGCATAATTTTGTGTAGTTTTACGTCAAACAACACAGTTTTGTGATGTATTTCAGGAAAACAATACAAAATTATGTTATATTTCATGAAAACATCATAGATTTGTGTTATTTTGCGTTAAACAACACAGTTTTATGCTGTTTTTGTCAAATAGCACATTTTTGTGTGATTTTTAGTGACATGTTCTATGTTGTTTTACTTCAAAACAATAAGGTCTCATGTGTTGTTTTTGTGGTGCATTATGCCAAAATATCAAACAACATATAAGCAACACTTTCTTTACTATTTAATATTCACTATTTTGCGTTAATATAACACGTTTTGTGTTGTATTGCTTTAATACAACAATCTATGTATTATTTCGTTTCGTTTCGTTTTTAACAAAAGAGAAGTTGTGTGTTGTATTAGCTCAAATATTTGTGTTTTGAAACGTGTTGTTTTATGACAAAACAACATGAATTCTGTTCATTTACCGCACAATCTAGCACTTTAAAAAATTCGACACAATCCAACATTTAAAATAATTCAGTACAATCTAGCACGTTAAAAAATATAGCACAATATAGCATATCAAAAAATCTAGTACATTACATTCGAATTTGTGCTGTATTTTGATAAAATACAAAAGGGACTAATGAGTGTGTTTTAGGACCATAATGCCATTTAACCCTAATTTGAAGAGTGTCACATGTAATCTTCTTATTCCTTCTTAGCCTACTTAGGCAAAACTTATTTTTTATTTAAACCTTTACCTATGTATATATATATATATGTGTGTGTGTGTAATTTGGCGTAACAAAAGTAAATGGTAACTAGAGAACGTAGGAAAATATTATTACTATTATCATAATATTATCGAATAACTCATTCCGCGGTTTGTAACCACTACCAAACATTATCATCCCACCTCCGGGCTTTTACATCACCATCTTTGTTCATCGCTAAACATTGCCCCCACTACTAAAAAGACGTATATAGAGATAAATTCAAAAGTGAAAGGTTGGAGTCTTATCATCAAACAATTGATTTACGAAATTTAATCACCCATTAAATAAATAACAATTAAAATATATATGCAACTTATGGAATTCCCTTGCGGGATAAAAAACCTTATAAACTTTGACACGAACTGGTTTTAAATTAAATATATTTCAAAACAAAGGGAAAAAATCATAACAGGATATATTTATGTATACTTACAAGGCTTGCTTACATGCGCTTACATGGTGAAACTTTTTGTTCGCACTCATTATCTCATTACACATTCTCTAAACCAAAAAAAATTGTTTCATCCTTTTTCACTTCACCTGGCGTACCTTCTTTAAAATTTAATATTATACATTTTACTTAAGTACAATAATAAACAAACATATTAATTTTGCATTAATTTTTTTAAAATATTACAAAATATAACAAATACTCATAATTAAAAAAAAATACAAAAAATAAAATAAATACATAAAATAAAAATAAATAAAGCTAAGAAAGCCTGTATTTCTTCATATTTTTTTCATTTCCACGGACAATTGACGATCAAACCTCACTAAATGATCAATGTTTTGAGCGAAAATTTTGAAATCCTTATGCTTAAGTTCATTCTTCTTCATGTCCATCTTCTCTCGTTTCAACTTGATCTTTTCTTTTTGGTGAGTGTTAAATTGTTTAAATTCGTTTCATCAAGACTTAGGTGCTGTTTGTTTTTTCTGCAGGAAAACGTCTGCAGTCTGCGGACCACATCTGCAGACATCTGCAGCAGAAGAGGTGGACCAAACGTCTACAGTTTACAAGAAAAAGACTGTTTGTTTTTTTAACATCTGTAGAATACTGAAATATTTTGTAATTAAAATAAACCTATTTTTTAAACTTTTTACATTAATATATAAATATTAAATAATTGAACTCAAGAATATTATTCAACAATATTGCATCAATCGCGGAGAACTACATTTCTGCCCTTGGGACCAAGAGTAACCCCAACTAGATCTGCAAGTTTCTTTACGCCACTCTGCCAAGAAAAAAGATCAAACAATTAGAATACAGTATATGAATTCAACCAGGTTACAAACTAACAACGATTAACACGTATTGTTGACTCACTTGCAGCTTCTTTATTGTCGACCCATCCTTGTTAAAGTACAGTTCCTTTGCAGCAGCTTTAATTTGGGAAGCTTGTGGGTTCCTTCTGAGAGCAAGATTTGGTCTCCTGCCCAATGAGCTAGACGATATTGAAGCAAAAGACGATAACTTATTCGAGGAAATGGATAGATTCTTATCCATCACCCTGTTACTCGAAGAAGCCAA
>BJCO01006489.1:0-11777 GCA_018326465.1 Flaveria floridana
TTTCTACACTTTAATCTTAGCCCTTAATTAGATAATTAGAAGGCTAAGATTACTTCTTAGCATACTTAGGCAAACATTATTTTTTAGAGAAACCTCCATATATATATATATATATATATATATATATATATATATATATATATATATATATATATATATTATACCGGTGCACGTTCATGTTAATCCAAATTGCATTCCATAAAATTGTAACATTGCTTATTTCTCCTTTTGGTACACCCAAGTGAATTAAAACCCCAATTTTATTTATATATTCATTATTTATTTTAGAGTTTTTTAAATATATCACCTCTAAAACACCGCACGCAGTCAACTATAATTCAATACCAGATGCACCCCTATTGTGATACATATTTTAATGTTTGACAATTTAAATTATTGTTATTTTTTATTTTATAATCGTTTTCGTGCATCACTTGCAACACCCCATATGTGTATGTGTTAACATTTTTCTGTCGTTTAATTTTTTCTTTATGCACAATTTATCCTAACGTTAATCACATGCAAACATTTATTCCCAGTCTATTCAAGAAATAGTAATATCCTTGCTACTTTTAATTACATACAATGTAACTTTTGTTTTCCAGATTATATTAAAATAAGGGTGTATGTAAACATGGATGCACATTCCACTGTTGATTATTTTTCGTCACTCAAACAATATGGAGTTTGGTACACTGTGACGTTTATTTGGTTAGAGTTCATATTGCATATCGTTGATGAGAATCGATTGTTGGTTACCTTTCTCGATCAAGCCGTAAGATCTTTTTGACCCTCATTTGTTAAAAAAAAACCTGCATTTATGCTTTCATGTGACTTAATTTCTTTCCCGTTTTAGAGACAATGGGTGGCCGCTTTTGTACCAGAATCTTTAATGCGTTTTTACGATGTCATGAGTTTGGTCAACAATATGTTCGTGCTGCATTGATTTCAAATTGAGACTTTCAACTATCAAGACTACCCAGCGCATGAAAACTACATTTCGTTTGCGGTGATTTCAGGATTAATATCAATGAAGAGACAAAACTTATTCCCTTTTTAACTAATGTTCCGAAAGATTTTTTCCTGTATCAATTAGTCCATTCTATCAAAACCCTTATGCATGATAGAAGAGACCAAAAACTTATTGTCGGTACGTTTAATTTAATAAGTATACACACACACACACGAATGTGTATATTTATATGTTCTCTAATAAACTTTATTTTAATAAGACACAATACAAGAAATTATTATGTTTGTTATAGGTGTTGTTGGTAGAATTATCACGGGTGAGCGCAGATTTCGTCATTTTGTTATCTTTCTTCATGATGCGACGTAAGTAAACATATTTCAAACAAATTTTCCCGGGCTTTTACTGTTACGTGCATTAAATTATAAGAAAATTTATTAGAATTCTAACATAACGTATCGATGTTAGTTGTCATATAATACAAATGTTTTTATACGATCCAAGGAAAAGTAATCCTATAAATACCTATCGAGCGATCTTGCGGAAAAAATATCATCTATGTATCTCGGCTCAAGTTGGTTCGCTTAACAGAAAGTATGTTAATATTTACACACGTACTTTGGACATTTATACTTTTGTTCAACGCGTCATAATTCTTAAATTAGACCTTATACTATTTATTTATTTTTTTTACAGTGAATATATTAAGGTCTACGGATTTCACTAGGATCGCATATGACCCTGACATGCCCGAGGCACATGATATTAAAATGATGGACCATTCATATAGTCCGTGTTCATGTTAGATTTGTTGTAATGTATTCCTTTAAATCTCACTCACTACTAGAAAACTAGTTTTTTTGCAACAAACGTTTGCGACCAGTTTGCCACAAATCCATATTTTCCGCGTTCATGTTAGATTTGTTGTATTGTATTCCTTTAAGTCTCATTCCGTGACTACATCTTAGAACTCATGTTTGTTTTTTTTTGTTAGCTTTTTCAGCATGTAACAAGTTTAATTAGGAAGGACTTCCGTTGTTCTTGGTTGATTTTCTTTTACGACGCAACTTTTCATTGTTTAGAAAAAATAATTGATGTGTGTTGGTTTAGGGTTGTACAACTGTGTATATTGTTGAATGTATTTTACACAAGTAACTCCTAATGTAAACATACAATTCTGCAATCATTACTGCCTATATTTACGTTTTTGCAATATAGTACATTGTTTATTGTATGTCACAAATACACTTACTAGATTGTATAAAGTCTACTTTTTCACATATGATAAGATGGATAACACTTTTAGATGAAATGAAAGCCTTCTTTGGTTGCCATCCCCGTGGTTACAGTTAGGAAGACATACGCTGTGTTTCTGTTATACACAATTGAGTTTCAGAAGCGAGGCCTTCCGCATTGCCATGCTTTGGTTTTTCTACATCCAGATGATAAGATCAAAACAGTTGAAAATATTGATAAATACATATCTGCTGAGCTTTCCTCAGAATTAGAAGACCCGGAACTTTTTTCGGTTGTACGCATGCATATGATGCACGGTCCGTGTGGTGCTCTTAATACTTCAAGTCCATGTATGCGTGATGGTGTATGTGTGAAAGGGTTTCCAAAGAGATATTGTGAGGAAACATTTATTACACAGGATGGTCGGCCCTATTATAAAAGGTCTTACAATTCAAGAGTTGTTAAAGTTGGTTCTCAAGAAATTAATCTTGACAATGGGTTTGTAGTCCCTCATAATAGAGAACTCCTTGTAAAATATGGCTGCCACATTAATGTAGAATGGTGCAATCAAGGTATGTTGGTCAAGTACCTTTTTAATTACATTAACAAAGGTCATGATCGTACCACTGCAATTCTAGAAGGTCGTCATGATAGAACATCATTTGCATTGTTATTAAACCATGAAAATGAGATCGAGGAGTATCTAAATTGTCGGTATATTTCATCCTCAGAGGCGTGTTGGAAGTTATTTGGTTTTGATATAAAGTATCAATCAATTGCCGTTGAAAGATTACCTTTTCATGAACAAGGGTGTAATAATATCTATTTTCGTGATGACGAGCTGTTGGAGGACATCGCAGAACGTACTATGACCGCCATGTCAAAGTTTACTGAATGGATGCGTGCAAATGAATTATATCCACAGGGTCACGTGCTCACATACGCTGAGTTTTCCAACAAAGTTTACGTGGAATGAAGGTGAAAAAGTTTGGAGGCCACGGAAAAAGGGGTTTAGTATCGGACATATTTACCATGTAAATCCTTCGATGGGTGAAAGGTATTCCTTGCGTATGTCGTTGAATGTTGTACGTGGTCCACTATGCTTTAAAGACACTCGTACTATCAATGGTGTTGAGCATCCAACTTATATGTCGGCTTGTAAAACGTTAGGTTTACTGGGAGATGATGTTGAATGGGTCGAGTCTATACGTGAAGCTTCATATTGGCTGTTGGGAAATCAGCTTTGGAGTTGTTTGTGTCTATTCTGTTGTTTTGTACGGTTAGCGATCAAGCAAAATTATTTTCTGATTGCCTTCCTTACTTATCTGAAGATGTTGCTTTCAACCAGCGTAAGGTATTGCATAATGAAGATGTCGTTTTTATAGACGAGGAAATTCTTAACTTCACTTTAATTGAGATTGACAAAATTTTAGTTGGTAACAATAGATCTCTAGCTGACTTTCCTAATCTACCTTAAATTAATCAACATCTAATGAATACAATGCTTAATCCATTGATTGCTGCTGAACATGCTTACAACATGCGAGAAGAAAACACACTTTTCAACAATCTATACAGTGGATTAAATTCTCAACAAAAAGAGGCATTTGATTACATATTTGGTTCAGTGAACAATGGTGATGGTGGCTTTGTTTTTGTCTATGGTTGTGGCGGGACAGGGAAAACGTATCTGTGGAAGACGATTATTGCTTGTATTCGTGCTCGGGGTCGGATTGTTTTATCTGTTACCTCTTCTGGTATTATTTCTCTTAACTACCCGGGGGACGTACTGCGCACTCATGGTTTCGAATTCCTTTTGATCTCGATAAGGAATCTTGCTGTTCTATAGATGTTGGGTCCGATATTGCACAACTTATTAATGCTGCAGAACTTATAATACGGGATGAGGCATCATTACAACACCGACATGCATTTGAGGCCGTCGATCGCACGTTTAGGGATATTTGCGGGCATGACATACCTAATGCGGAGCAACAAGTTTTTGGGGGAAAACTTATGGTACTTGGAGGAGATTTTCGTCAAATTCTTCCTATAATTACACATGCACCATGGAGCGAGATTGTTGCTGCTATCAATAAGTCGGCAACCATATGGGGTGCATGCAAGGTGTTTTATCTGACTATTAATATGCGTTTGCGTAATCCATGTATTATTTGTGAATCTCTCATTCAACAACAACAATTTAATCGGTGGATTTTAGACATGGGGGCTGGCCGACTTCCTTCTGTCTCAGTTGCAGAGGAAGATGAGGCTAGATGGATCAATATACCACATGATCTTATAACCCCTGTTGCTGATGATCCGATTGAAGCAGTCGTTTCTAATACATTTCCTGCAATTACGCATAGATTTAATGATACTGACTACTTAAAGGAGCGTTGTATTTTATCATCGACTAATGGATGAGGTTGATAAGATAAATCTTGATGTTCTTGATAAGTTGCCAGGTGAGACTCATGAGATATTAAGTGCCAATACCATTTATCCAACTACTAATAATTTTGACAAAATGCAAGCTATGTATTCAAAGGAGTTCTTTAATACGTTGCAATTTTCTGGCATTCCGAATCATATATTGCAATTAAAGATTCTATTTAATAAATATTTTCTTTTAAGTCTTTTCCTATAAAACCAACCAAAACACACCAAAGTAGATTTCATTCCACAAAACTACTATTATATAAAATAATTGAAAAATACATGAAACTAATGCAAAATATATGCTAAAATATACTCTAAAATTACTATAATTTATAACTAAAAATATAACTAAAAATATAACTAACAAATCTCCCCAAGCTTAAACCTTTTCTAGTCCTTAAAGAAGTCAAGACTATGAATATCCGGAAAGTGAAAACAAGGCATATAGTCATGTAATTAGAATATTGGCAATACCATTCTTAGCCCCACGTAAGAAGTATGAGCATGAAATCATCTTATTATGCTAATTTTCAGTTGTCGTGGGTAAATTTCAAGATTTTTATAAACAAATGTGCCCAATTTGCTAGTTACGATCCTCTAACCCTTAAGTTTCGGATTTATCCTTTCATATCAATTAATGCATGTTAAATTAGTCATTTAAATGTGCCAACACCTTTCTTCACACGGTGGAAACCTTCCTAACCTCAAGGACTATAGAGAGCAAATGACCAATTTTTCACCACATAAGATCACAAATGGTTTTTTTTGCCATTATTGTGGCCTCTTTATCATATAACTAACTTCTTCTTTTTTCTTTCTTTTTTTTCTTTTTTTTCTTTTTCTTTTTTTTCTTTTTTCTTTTTTTTTCATTTGGACTCGGCTCTCAACCTATTTTTGCTAGGTCACAGTCTCCATATGTGATCAGATCGGTTTTAGGCACACATGACTATTAAGTGTTTTATCCTTGTAAACCCAAGAACAAAGGGTACTAGCATAATAGAGCACATCTGTCTATTTATTACTATCAACCTATTTGTACACACAACCTACGATTAGCATAATAAAGGGTAATATCATTTTTCATGTTATTCTCAAAATCTTTCCCAAGGCCACGAAAGTCTTACCTTCTTCCTCTTTTTTGACTTTTTTTACACTAATGTAATGCATACCTAATATTACAATGACCGTGTTAACTAAATGAATTGAAACCATAATATTACCATGACTATAATGCAACCCTAAATGCAATATGTAATTGAATGATAAGTAAGACAAAAAGAAATTAAAATTACCTCTCCCCAAGCTTTGAATTTAGCGTCATCCTCGAGGCTTAGAGTAGAGAGTGGGATGGAATTTACTGAGGTGGTTGATGGGCAAGTGGCGGTAAAAAGAACGAAGGATAGATGTGGTTGTGAAGTCAAGGTCAGGAAGAAGCCAAGTAGCAATTCTGGTTAGAGACAGGTTTCAGCATTTTTTTAACTCAGAAGGTTTACGCAGTCGTGTCTGTCTTATAAAGCAATCATTACGCGGTCGTTTCAACCTTCTGTTTGACACGTTTTTATAAATAAAAGAAAGATAGAAATAAAACAAACGAAATACGGGTTGCCTCCCGCATAGCGCCTTTCTTTAACGTCTTTGGCTAGACTTAGGCTTCAATTCCTTCAATCTGGTGCATGTGGAATAAAAAGAAAAACTTTTTCGTTAGTAATTGATAATTCTATTTTTTGATCTTCATACCTTGTTTTCTTTTGTGGACTCATGAATATGAATATTTCCATCAACACCTCCTCAAGCTTGGACTTTTCCGCCATTTCTTCATTCATATCATCATCAAAACTTTTATTGAACACTTGATCTTTGTAATAGTAATATGATCTCTTCTTTACCTTCGTGAATGCCTCCACTATTTCTTTATCTTCTCTTTCCCTTTTAGTGCTTCGTAATTATGAGGGGAATGGAGGGCGATGAGTAATATTTACTTCACTTTCAATTGGTCTTAACACATTTTTCTTTCCTTCATCTTGTTTTTCTAAAATCATTTCTTCCCCCTTGTCTATTTTCTCAACACTAATGTCTTCTTTATAGTCTTCTTCTTATGTAGTACTTATCAAGGTAAGGGCACTCACATTAGTCTTCTTTAGCCTTAGCAAGTTGCATTACCAGTTTTGTCAATTCAGCAAGTTTAGTTTTGATTTGAGGTCTACTATCTTCTTTGGTCCCATGTGACGTGTCGGCATACCACTCTTCTTATTGATCCCAATGCTTTGTGTCTTCTTTTATAGATGTGATCAAGGCTCTAAGCTGATTCGGTGTGTTATCAAGTAGACTTCCCCTACAAGAAGCATTTATCAAACGTCTCTTTAATGGTGCTAGCCCTTCACAGAAGTATTGAAATAATTGGTGTTCGGATAAACCATGTCGTGGGCATCTAGCACTTAACTTATGAAATCTCTCCTAGTAAGCGTATAAAGACTCATTTTTTGCTTGTTTGATCCTGATAATCTCTTTACGTAGCATGGAAGCTTTCAATTCCGGAAAATACTTCTTTAAGAATAATTTTGCAAGATCATTCCAAGTGGTTACCAACCTTGGTGGTAGGTAATAAAGCCGTTCTTTTGCCGAGTCTTGCAAAGTAAAGGGAAATGCTCTTAGCTTGATTTGATCTTCAGTAACATTAGGTGGCAGTGTTACAAAAATAGCTAAGTTTTATATATAATTTTTAGTTTTATATATAAATACACACATTTTAGTATGCAATTTTAATAAAAAAGATTAGTTTTATATATAAAGATACATATTTGGCCGGAATTTCTAAGTTTTTGCCGGATTATCCATGTTTTGGCCGGAATTTTTGAAAGTCGCCAGAAGTTGCCGGAATCCCACCGGAACTCGTCGGAACCCTACCGGAAATTCGCCGGAATCACCGATTTTTGGCCGATTAAGACCGCTTTTTGGCCGATTAAGACCACCTAGGTTCAATTACTGCCGCCTGGCTCCGCCTAGCGCCTAATAGCTTCGACTAGCCATAATCAACAAGGCTAGGGGCCGACTAGCGATTAATCCTCGCCTAGGCGGCCGCTTAGCCCCCCTTTTACAACACTGTTAGGTGGATTCATTCTAGAACACACAACATGAAATTCTTTTAAAAACTTGTAAGGATCTTCGTGATCTAGACCTCGAAAGAAAGGAAATAGATGGATGAGTCCAGATTTAAGCTCAAAGTTCTCCATATCATGGTAATTGATGCAAAGTGGTTGTTGCATAACATTGTGAGTCGCCCACTCCCTTAGAGTTTGTTCAGCTGCCATGGTGTTTATGAAAATATGTACCTGTACTTAAAGATCTTGGAATAAAATGATTAGAATCGACGTATCCCCGACAACGACGCCAAATTGTTAGGTGTCGAATCCAGCAAATAAAAGATTATAACGTGAACATACCGTTACACACTAAGAATAGTATGAGCGGAAGTAGAGTTCGCGTCCTCAGGGATACGTGTCAATTATTTTATACAAAAAACGTTTTAGCACAGTTACTTTGATTGATGAACTAAGGAAGGTTGGGGTTTTAGATAAAAACTAAAACTAAAAGTAAATTACAAAAAGTAGAAAAATTCCAGTGAGCTGACACGGCCGTGTCAAAACTGTAAAGGAAATTTTACGCGGTCGTGTTAAGGTTCTACTGGAAAAATGAAAATTGACATTTTTTATATTTTTTAATTATGAAAAAGAGATTATTGAAGACGTCAATTAAATGGTGAAGTAAATTCAAATATAAAAACTAATTCCAACACTAAGGTAATTTCTTGACTCGATTTGGCTTACGATCATCAACGATTATGGTGCAATGACAATTTTCAATTAATGATTTGCATCGATACTAGACATCACGCCGTTCGCATATCACCTTTATTTAATGTCCAATCAATCGCAGTTCGTTGATTGGAGCCAACCCGCTACTCTAAGCTCACGTCGTTCGGATCTTAGCATGCGGGTTGAAACAATAGAAGTATCGATTATAATTAAACACACATGCCGTTCGGTATGATTAACTAGATTATGTGATTCTATAATGAGAATGAATTCATAGACAAACTCAAACCATTAATTGTTCCTTATATCAAAAATCAAAACTTTATTAGAGTTTTAAATCTCGAAGAACTTTATTAGAGAAATTAATAAAGTGACCAATTTTATTAACAATCTAATATATATACCGGATTAGATCCGCGTTTAAGATCAAGAATCAAACAAACAAACCATCAAAATAAAAACATTTTATAATCGTTTCACATAAGTTTAAACCAAAATTATAGAAATTAAACTTTAATTTTGAAATCGAAGATTGTTCTAGCCGGACATGACGACTAGATCAATCATAACTAAAATAAAAATAAAACTTACGAATCAAAACCAACAAAAAAAAACTAAATTGCTCCTTTCAAGATGCTCCCAGATTCCCCCCCCCCCCCTTCTATTGATTCTTCTCCTTTTAACTTCCAGATCCACCTTTTTAGCCTTTATTGTTCTCTATCTTCAAAAAAATCTGAAGATAATCATCTTCAATAAAAATTTCTAAACTTTAGGAATTTTCCAGCACTCTTTGAAATTCAAGATTGTATTTAATAAATATTTTCTTTTAAGTCTTTTCATTCTCTCTCAATTGAATGCGCATACAAAACAACCAAAACACACCAAAGTTGATTCCGTTCCACAAACTACTATTATATAAAATAATTGAAAAATGCATGCAACTAATGTAAAATATATGCTAAAATATACTTTAAAATTACTATAATTTATGACTAAAAATATAACTAACAATGTAGAAAGTGAAGTTTAACGACACAATGAGAAGAGTACCTTCAACCATAATTAAGGGATCAAAAGTGTAAGTTTCCACTTTAATAATAACAATAATAACTGTTAAACTTGTCTCCTTATTCGCATGACTAGTTCCGACCCTACTTTTCCGCATTCACACTCAAACAGAGAACTGCTAGTAGCTAAGGTTGGTTTGTTCAATGATCCGACTTTTTTTCTTAGTTTTTAATATTGAATCTGAAACATCCATTATAATTTAATTATGTATCTTATTATTATTACCATGTATTGGTTCAAGTTTGCAAGTTGCATTTAAGATGATGTTGACACGTACAAGAAAACTCCAAGTTTGGATATGAATCAGATCGAGGTATTATGTTCAGGTAATAAAGAAAGCCATCTTTTGACAGAGAGGTATATATTACGTCTGTTTGTTTCGAGTTCAGTTGTACTTGCATGTGATGGGGGGCATTTGCTCTAAAGGTAACGAAGAAAATGATCCGCTATCAAAATCATATACACCCGCCAATGACCCTGCAGAGTCTGTTGAGAGTTTACTCCCATGGATCTCTGAGTTGCAAGAGAAACAAATGTGGGTTAACAAGCCTCCTGCAGACATACTTCACATGAACCGGCATAATATCCAACCCGATCCTTCGCTCATCGAAGCACTAAGAAACACCAACTTCGTAACAGCTGCTGACGGAGACCTATATAAACCCACAGACTTGTTTGATCCTGGTGACGCGCTATTAACATCACTTTTCTCTGGCGAGGATCATAAGTTTCCTGGGGAAAGGTTTGTTTCAGATGGATGGCTAAGCATACTAAGGAAAATAGGGCTTCGAAACACACGTGGTGCTGATACTGTGCTCCAATGTGCAAGAAGAATAGAATATCTTGTAGCCCAAAGTCATGATGAAGACCAAGTTTCCTCAAAAATATGGTCATTGGCTGAAACTCTAATCGAAAGAGTATTTGAAAATTCTGCTCTTCTGCATGACGAAGGCTTCTGCAATGTGTTTGGCAAGATTGTGTGCGTTCCTGCAGAACAAGGCTTCCCTTTTAACGCTAGAGTTAAAAGAGTTGTTTGTTCATACAGCGATGCTATTTTGTTGAAAGATTGGCCCCTTGCGTGGGGTGTCGCTCCCATCCTTTCTAAAATTCCACCAGAATACTCCTGGAGGGCTCTTCTACTTAGGAGCCCTCCACCTTTCACGATAGTTCTAAAGCACCTGCAGGTAACGTACTAACGTATATATAATATATTTAAGATTTGTATACATACTCGCCACCAAAAGTAAGTGATCAATATTATATAGTTGCAGCATCATGAAACGATTTCTTTGTCATGCTTTCTCACCCTTGAGGATGCTACTTTTGAGGTTCTCAAGTATCTCGACACGAATTGGAGTACCTTATCTTTCTCAGGTTCTCAATATTATTAATTTAGTTACACTTTGGTATTGGATTTCTCACCCTTGAGGATGCTACTTTTGAGTGGGATATACTGGGTTTGTTTGTTTGTTTGTTTGTTTTGGTATTGGATTTCTTGGGTAGGAATGAAAGTAATAACAATCTACTTGACCAATTACTCTATTCCCTTTTCTTCTTGACAGATGTATCAAAGCTGTCGGGAGCGCCATTCATATTCATTGCTAAAGGGGCATTCTCTGCACGTGCCTATACTCTTGTAACCCATTTGAAGATAAATCTACAGCCAATTGCACATGAACTTCCATTACGCTACCTGTCATTTGTGAAGATTCTTAAACAATTGGGACTTCATGACACGCTTTCTATTTCTTCTGCTGTGATGTTTTTCTCCAGGACTGTTTATGATTTTCTTGATCCAAATGAACTATGTGCAGTGATTGAACTTCTAAATTTTATATGTAAAGAATTCGAGCAGCATAAATCAGATAGATAGAACTGGGAATCGGAGTTGCGTGTCCCTGACATTGATTGCAGACTCGTACGCCCAAATTTGTGTGTGTATATTGACCCTTTTGGCTCTCAGTATGTAAAGTATATTGGTTCTTCAAAAATGAGGCTTGTTCACCCAGATGTTTCAGAGAGATTGTGTCTGGCCTTTGGCATAAGAAAGCTTTCTAATGTTGTTGTGGAGGTACTTACTAACTACATCTGTACGTGCAAACTATTCCTTATTAATTTACGCCTCGATTCTTATGCAGGAACTTGATTGCGTTGAACACCTTGAGACTCTTAAAGAAACTGGGTCTGTATCATTGGCCGCCATCAGATCAAAGTTGTTAAGCAGGTCATTTAAGGTTGCTGTATCAAGC
>BJCO01006492.1:0-11219 GCA_018326465.1 Flaveria floridana
TAATAAAGGCTGTAGTAGTTTGGTTCATTACATACTCGCCACTATCCTTTATTCACTTTACATATTGCTCCCAAGGTTTAGTTAATGCCGATTATCAAACTCTAAAGTGTATGCACAAGTTATAAAGTGTAGTGAACATTTGAATTATTTTTCTTTTAGTATCAAGTCATACATATATTTTTAATTTATTTATATTTATACGGCTACACTTTAATAAAATTATCACGTAACGAATGTCGGTTTTAATATATTCATAAAATCACGTTTTGAAAGCCGGTTTCATATAACATTTTGATGTTTAAAACGATCTATTTTCAAAACCAACCAAAGTGTCATTTATTCCCACCTGAACATCCATGTTCCTGGCAAAGGGTATTAAAATAAAAAAAATAGAAAAAAAATTAAAAAAATAAAAGAGCCCAACGCGAATGGGCCGAGCCAATTGATGTTGTGGTAGACGAAATCTCCTCCTCCTCCTCCTCCTCGGTCCTCCCTGTTGTGTTGTGATTGTGCGGTCGATGGTGGGTTCGGGTGGGGATATGGAAAAGCTGGGAGTCCTAAACAAAGAATCTTTCGTGTCCCTTTTGAGGAAACTGATCGGGGAGTCCAAGTACGTGCAGAACAACCCCCCGGAGCTCATCCCTGAGGAGGACAGAGTCGTCCGGCATGTCCTGGACTCCCTCCTCCCTTACAGCACCACCACCGGCGGCGGGCCCCTCCTCCTCAATCACGTAGCCTACAAGCCCAACAGAGGCAACCTCATCGTCCGCTACCCCGGCACTCACCCCGGGAAGATCCTTTCTTTTGTAGGAATGCACATGGATGTTGTCACTGCCAATCCTTCCGAATGGGATTTTGACCCCTTCTCCTTCAGCATCGACGGAGACAAGCTTCGAGGGCGCGGAACCACCGATTGTTTGGGACATGTTGCTCTTGTAACCGAGCTTATGAGGACCCTCGGCCGAACCAGACCAAACCTCAAATCCACTGTTGTTGCTGTCTTCATAGCCAGCGAAGAGAACTCTTCTATCCCAGGTGTTGGTGTCGATGAGCTTGTAAAACATGGACTTCTTGATGACTTAAAAAATGGACCTCTGTAAGTCATCTTTCCCAAACAAGTTTTAATTTGATGGGTTAATACCATAGAGAGATAAACAATCCTATAAACAGGTTTTGGATCGACACTGCGGATAAACAACCTTGTATTGGCACCGGTGGTATGATACCATGGAAGCTTCATGTTACTGGCAAGCTTTTTCATAGCGGTTTAGCACACAAGGTATTTCAATAACAACAAGTTGCATCTGTTCATGGTTAACTCTCACATTTGCTTTAAACCTAAAAGAACCAATAAACAAGTCTCATAAGCCTTGGCTGAAAAGCGTCCTGTGTTTAAGGGTCTTCAATTCTGTTGCTTTTAACATCTTCATGCTGTGTACGATAGCATCAATTATGATTTATTACAAAGCAAAATCCAAATCAATTATAAAATATATGACCTGGTAAATGATATGATAATGGGGAAGGGAGAGAGAAAGAAGCAGGGTTTGTATTCAGTTGGATGATCATATGATGTTTACTTAGTCTTTAAGTACTTTGGTTAATTAACTATTGAAAACTAACTCACTTAACTAAATCATTCGTCATATTTACAATAATACCCTTGAACGTACAATGAATGACTAAAGCCCATTCATCTTATATATTACACACCAATAGCCCTCTCATAATCCACTTTTTGACCTCAAGAAATATACATATAACGAAGTTGTATGTCATCTGAAAATTTCCAAGTCGCATCATCAATGGACTTCCCTTGCCGCTGTTTGGGCATCTTCATTTTTGCTTTGTTGGCCCTTGTAACCAACTTTCGCTCTAGAATAGCTTATGGAAGTAGTTAAAATTTTGATTCATTAGGATTTAGGATGCAGAATCACTTTTACATTAGTTTAGTATAACAAGGATACATGGAAAACTGATCACTTGGCAAAGCCACTTTGTATGCAACCTTATCCACCTTCTTTTTAATGAGATAAGGATCGATATATTTTGGTGTCAACTTGGAATGTTTATGGACACCTGTTGTATTTAGCATGTAAGGTTGTAACCGAAGATACACCTAAGATCCAACTATAAATGTTCGTTTTATATGATACTTATATGCTTGTTGCCTTCTTCTACTTTTTGCCTTAGCTAAAGATTGCTTCAATAACTTGATGGATTATTCTTGCTCTTACATGAATGAATCTACTACGACCACCTAACATGTCATTTAGAATATTGATTACGTGGATGAGGGTATCCGTATGATGCTTGGAGAGGAGACATGTAGAGGATTGAATGAAGCAAGGTATTATACCATCACAAGGCCAAGGACAACTACTTAGTCCAAGTTCTAGGTTTCTCCATTGTCATTCACCAAGTACCCTTCGACGCACCGATTAACTACTTTTGTTTCTCGCTAGTATGTGTGTGGCATGTGGAATGCTGAATGTGGAATGTTGTTGATAACACCACCTCAATTCCATGTAACACCATCACCTTTTTTCAGAACCCACTCAAAAATACAGTGTCTCTATCGCGAACGTGAAGCTTATATACATTATCTAGGAATACTTGTGCCACTTCCTTTGCTGTAAACAAATGGCTGAGAGCCATTGACTACTATGATTTTTATGTCCTTACCACCAAATTTAGGTGATCCACCCACAAAATCTGTTGATAAATTCGAAAAAAACCTAGTTTGGTATTAGGTAATGGTTTTAAAAGACCTAGGTAAGCTACATTTTCATTCTTTGCATGCTTTTATACATCATAATTGTAAACAAATTGTCCTAGTGTCTTGGATAAGCCCTTCCAATAAAAATTGATTTAACACGTTGTGTGGTTGCATTTGTTCTTGGATGGCTTCCCTTAGCAGAATCCTGACGAATGTCAAAATTGTCTGATTGAAACTTCATCCTTTTTAATCACCAATCATTGTTTCATCGTTAACAACTTTCCATCCCATTCATAGTTTGTTACCTGTAGTATTGATTGCTTGATCATAAGATCTTTCTACCAACTATCGTCAATTCTTTGTAAGCACATGGGTTCAAAAGAAGTTATGGAAAAGCTAACAAAGTCAAACCCCGAACTCTTGATACCACATCAGCTACTACATTCTCGCACCATGGTAGTACACACAGTTGAACCTTGACCTTTCAATATTGCATCAACTACTACACTCATGCCATTGTTTATACATGATTTCATAATCCTAACACATCAGCTTAGCTATCCATGTGTGATGTAATGGAGTTTTGAGTTCTTGGCTCAACATATACCTAAGGAGATATAAATCCTAATGTTTTATTGCCAAAAGTATCGTCAGTATTTCTTTTTTCAACGATGCATAAGCCTTGTAGCCTTGTTGATTGTGCTTAGCACAGTCTTTACGCAAAATGGTTTAGAAAAATATGGAAGAGGCAACACTGATGCAAATGATTGCTAAGCTTTTTCATTCCTTTGGAAGACATCCTTTTTGAGAAAATCCACTTATGGTTTCGCTATAGCAAGGATCTTATATGTCTTCGATAATTGCCTAACAACCAAAGAATCACCTAACTGCTTAATGTTATTGGCAAATTACTTATTGGCTCAATCTATAATGGTCAGTACTAACTCCATTCCATGCATATGTACCATTGCTTTGCCATCAAAATTATACTTTGATTGCTTAGCAGTTAGCATATAAGTGATGTTTCTTTGGCAAGCAAATTCTCTAAATGCTGCAACATATCTATACTATAAACTAAGATGTCACCGAGCAATACAAGCATACACGTTCGAAGACAATGGTTGGAACACAGGATTAGTTGATGATTGAAAGTAGCATTAGTGAGCCCAAATAGCATCACTAAACACTCAAAATATCCTTCATGACTATTGGAAGTTGTCTTGCAAATGTGATCTCTAAACATTTACGCCTGGTGATACACTGATCTTAGGTCCAACTTTGAGAACATAGCCGATCAACCAAGCACATCCAATAACTCAATGATTGGAATCGGATATTTACTTTTTATTGTTGCATCTATCAACCAATGATAATTCACACATCCTCTGTTAGTCATCTTTCTTTCTTACTAATACTGGTTATGTCTCTAATTGTACCTGCTTCCTTCAATTCTTTTATCATTTTTTCTATAATATCCTTCGGATACCTGTATGGTGTTAAATTTCCTGGTATGAGGTAAAACGGTTAGAAATTCAAAAACATAACTAAAATCTTTTAGAAGAGAATCCAGTACTTCATTCGTTGCTCTTAAGTAACTCTAAGAACCATATTAACAATTTTCATTCTCATAAGACACATATTAAACAATTGTGATGCACCTACATGTGACTCCTACTATAAAATACCATGCAATTTCAAAAAAAATAAAATAAATAATTATATCTTATTGTTCTCAATACCCTTCGGTTCATAAAACTAGTCCATCAGTTTTAAATTTTATAGCCATGTTACTACAATTCCATTAAATACCAGTCCAAGGTGACAACCACTAAACTCCAGAGTTAGTTATATCTCCGCAGAGAACCAATTACCTTGCTTACACCACTCGAATCTATTGCAAGTGACCACGGGACAATTGATTTCAACCTTATCAACCTTACATTCCCTCATTGAGCAATTAAAACCTCTTTGATAAGTTGGTCATTCCACTCTATCATTATAACTCAGTTGGGCATGGTCCGGGGAGGGGCTAGATCACTTTGCGATCTAAGGTACACACTCTTGCCCTACGGTGTGTGTAGGAGGTTGTTTCCCATGAATTCGTCATAGTTAAAGTTGCCATTTATTACTCTGTGTCACACCATTGATTCCATAGCGATCCTTAAATTGGATATTGGTTTATCAGGATTCTTCAATGTCTTATCGGTTTCTTGATTCCCTGTTGTGTTTGCCATTTGATTAGTTGCAATTGATCTTTGACAGGGATCGGGATACCACCGATATGATCCAATTAAGGGAGCATATTCTAGAGAGTGAATGGAGAGGACTATGTCTTCAATTGGATGATCTCACAATGATTATTACAAGCTTGAAGAACTATGAAGTCGCAAGGCGCACTAAAGGTGCAGGTGAGCTTTGGGCCTAGGCGCAGGGCGCTTAAAAAGCGAGTGTTTTATAAATGAGACACATAGTATAAAAATACAATTTTAAATAGTTTTAGACATGTTTTAAGTTTGTTTTGGGCTAGTTTAGACTGTTTTAGGTTTATTCCATGCTTATTTAGGGTTAGTGTAATTGTTTCAGAAATTTGGCTCGAAGTTGGCTTGAAAAAGCCCCTGAGCGCCTGAAGAAAAGGGGCTTTCGAAGTGAGGCAACAAGGCTGCGCTTAGGGGGCCCTAGGCGCACGCCTTGTGGGCTGTTGACAACAGAGCTATAAGGACTTAAGGTTAATTACAGCTACCAACAAACTCACTATCAACAACTTAACTAAGTCGCTGGTCACATCTAGAATGACACATCTGGACACACAATGCATGACTAATTCCACCTTATTCTATATATTACATGTCAGCTAATTTCTTAGGTTATCATAAGTATTCCTTTTTGTTTACTTGGTAGGCTATTAATCCTTTTGAGCTAGCAATGGAGGCCCTCAAAGAGATCCAAACAAGGTTCTACAAAGATTTCCCTCCACACCCTAAGGAACAAGTTTATGGATTTGCAACACCTTCGACTATGAAACCTACTCAGTGGACGTGTATGTTCTATTGAACAAAAATTAAATTATTTTTGAGCCTAATTTTATGAACTCACTTGCTTTATTTCAGACCCAGGAGGGGGAATCAATCAAATTCCTTCTGATTGTACGATTTCAGGAGATGTCAGGTTGACCCCATTTTACAAGTAAGCTCATTCATCTTTCATTTGTTATCCCCTATTTTGTTGGTGTATTAACTTTAAATTCTGATAATGTTTCAGCGTGCCTGATGTGATCAAGAAGTTAAATGAATACGTTGAAGATTTAAACAAAAATATTGAGAAGATACCTACAAGGGGGCCTGTGTCAAAGTACATTCTACCAGATGAGAACCTGAGAGGGAGGTATATTGAATCTGTATTAGAATTAACAGTAGCATAAGATAGATGGGAATTTCTATTCATTATTTATAAAATTTGAAAGGTTTTTTCTTATCTCTAACATGTTAAAGGGTAAATAAAAAATAGCTAAAACAGGAACATGCCAACATGTTTTTTTAGTACATAAATGCTCCTGAATATTGTTATTCAGAAAATCAGGTTAGTAATGAAACAGTATAATCTTGGTAATCATATATGACACAACCACAAATTGATATTGATACAATTTTTTGGCAAAAAGTGTTCAACATGTTCCCAAAACCACCCACTTATTATATTATAATTTCTGTGATCTAATAATAAAGTTGAATTAAATTATCAGAATTGAGATATCGTTTGATGAAACGTCATCTGGAGTTGCATGTAACCTTGAGTCTCGAGGCTTCCATGTGTTGTGCCAAGCTACCAAAGATGCTGTCGGGCATGTAAAACCCTACTCCATAACTGGGACTTTACCACTTATACGGGAATTACAAGTAAGATATGATTTGCAGTTTGTACTGTTCAAACTTTTTATAAAAAAATGTTTATTACTTTCTAACTCTGTTATTGTAAACAGGATGAAGGTTTTGATGTTCAAACTGCAGGTTATGGTATGTATCTGTTATTAAACTGAGAGAAAAAAATGTAAAATACTGAATTTAAACCCTGTTTAAACTATAACGACCAAATGTTTAGAAACCATTTTAATCGAAGAATACATGGTGTACTCATTATTTTGTTAAATAATTAGGTATTATTATATTATTGCGGGCGGATACATGTATTCACTAATGATTAAAATGGTTTATAATAATTCTTGAAGTCCGTTCTAAATAATAATAATACTTTTACATTCAGTACTTTTGTGTATATATGAACTTTTAATGTGCTAATCATGACTAATTGTATGTGTTTGATTGGGTAGGTTTGATGGCTACATACCATGCGAAAAACGAGTATTGCCTTCTTTCTGATATGTGTCAGGGGTACCAAGTATTTGCCGGTATCATTGCTCAGCTAGAAGAGTGATTTGACTTTTTGAAAGTCGTTTAACGTCAAATAAAAACATGTGGTGACGTGTAAGTTGTTATGAAATATTTTTATATAAACCGTTTCATTTGTTGTAAGTTTGTTTTTGGCTTGAATCTGTGTGGCCTGGAGTGTTGTTGAATATTGAAGTTTGGATACTAGGCCACTCCTTAGTTCTTGTTTATCCTTGGTGTGAATCAAGAATGATTAAAACCAAAAACATAAACATAACAGTAGCACTGTCCATACCGACCTCCACAATTGATATATATTCCAAAGAATAATCTAGTAAAAATTACCTCATAATAAAGGAAATATATATGATCGTAAAAATTCGTATATTTCATTCAAAATATCCTTTATCAACTTCAACTCTTTTAATTCTCTACTTACAATACCATAAACTACTTATACTCTCCAACTCTTTTTCTCTTTCTTCTTTAACTAACTTCACTTGTTCACACTTTAGCTTTTTACAAACTCTATTTCTATAATTCTTAACTTGTTCTAAATTCTTGTTTCTTCATTCAAACTCATAAAGTATATCTAATTTTAAGACTCCAATTATCTCATATATTACTTTCTGCTTCTAATCTTAAACCATTCAGTTTGTCCTTTTTTGTTTGTTTAACTCACCATTCAATTTGTCCTTTTTTGTTTGTTAATGAGTTAAGGAATTTTGCCATCCTTTTATATTTCTTTAATGAGTTAAGGAATTTTGCCCCTCCATTTTGATTCTTTAAGATTGAAGTATTTTGATAACGAGAACCAATAATTACTATTTCTCTTCGTTTGATGAAATCTCCTATTGTTCATCTTTATCTCTGCTAATTGCCATTAAGAGTGTTGGCTCTTCACCTTCTTGCACCAAGTTTGACTCTTCTGCTCGTTCATTCTTAGGACGGTTTTTCTGATAGTGTTGAACCTTTTGTCAATGAAAACACTTTACTTCACCCTAACCTTTGTGAATTTGTTTTGATCTTTAGGGTATCTTCTATCGTAGTCACCATCAATATTTCTGTAACAACCAAGCGACAATTTCTTCAATTTCTTTTTGTCTATAGTTATTATGTGAATATTTTCTTCTCCTTCTTATCTGAACTCTACCCTATATAAATTGCCTCATGATGAACTAAACCTTCCTTATCCACGGTTTCAAAAGCGTCCTCCTCGTTCGGAATCATCGTGATGTGTTAACAACAATTTCTCTTGATTCCTTTCTTCAAAGTTTTTCAATAAACCAATAGCCTCATCTAGAGTAATCGGGTCTAGATCGGAGTATTCTTCAATGAAAGTAACAATTTGGATAAACGTATCTTGTACAAAATTTAGGAGTTTTCGCACTAGACTTGGTTGATCCATTGTTGCACCTAACTTATTTCTCCCATTTGATAGTATTATTCAATTTAGTAGTGAATGAATCAACTGTTTCATTTGCAATAATTCATATTCTGTCATAAGTGTTGAAGATGTGCCTTCTACACTCGATCTACACCAACATGCCTCGTCTTTATTGCATCCCACACATTTGCAGTCTTACAATTTACCACTTGTAATACTCTGATCTTGTGAGAGTGCTTGAAATAAATAACCAATCATGATTGTCCCTCTTGCCATGCGATGTGTCAAGTTCTATCATTTCCCATAATTTGTTAGCCCCGAGTATGGTTTGTATTCGAATAACCCATACCATATAGTCCATATATCTCAATATGGGGCATTGAAAGTGGGATAGGGATGCTACTTGTGTATTAAAATTGCGTTATTATCATTATTTCTCCTCCTGATTTTTACATACTTTCTTTACATATTTCCCATAACATACTTACTTTCATTACAACTTCCCATAACAAAGATGGTTCTAACGGGGTTCTTCTAAAACTAATTATTGATTCCAATTCGTATCCTTACTTCTACTAGGAATCAAAATACCTTATCCTAATTTCACTAGGTATAAGATTACAAATTAAGATTTGATTAAGAAAGCAAAACCAAGTAAATTAATATCCTCTTTGTATATTTTAAGTTATTTTTTTGACAACAGCCCCTCTGGTCTTTGGTTTCTCTCTTTTTTTCCTTGGATTCCAACTTTGAACTAGAATAACAAGAGTAGTTCCATTTCTTGTTTTGACCGATAAAGAAACTTGATGAAACTTGATGATAAGAACCCTTCCAAGGGGCGGCCGAACCCCATTTTGAAAATGGGTTCCCCCCAATTTTTATTTTATATAATTTGCACTCTTTTAATCATAAGTTTTATAAAATTAAAACCCCTTTTAATTTTATAATATTAACACACTATTATTTGTTATTATTCAACTTACTTAAATAATGTAACAAATAATTTCTCATTAACAAATTATCCATATAATTTGTTTTATTTCAAATGCAATGTTTTAGAAAACCCATTTTCTAAATTGGTGTCAATATTTATTTGTTTGATCTCATCAACAATTAAATATTTATTGGAGTTTATTTAGTGTCAATATTTATTTGTTTGATCTCATCAACAATTAAATATTTATTGGTGTTTATGTAGCTTGTTATTGGGTATGACCCGACTTGGATCATAACGTACTAACCACATCAATCTTGTATGTGTCTTGGGCATACAAGATCCAACAATCTCCCACTTGCACAAGATTCATAAAAGATTGATGCAAGCAGTAAATACCGCCAAACAACGGTTTACTACCCTTAATACGTACGACTAAGTGCTATTCAATAACATCATCCCTTTCAAGTACTTTACTCGAAATGTTTTAGGTGAATCAATCATCTATCCTTTTTATCACAGATGTCATGTTAAATCCCAGAGACACAGAATGATCATTGTCTATTGATTTAACTTTATCAGGCCTTAGATATCTTACTCTCAACGAATAAGAGGGACAAATCTCATCTTGACTACATACGACTCTCACAACTACCTTGTATTATGCCTGAACTTAGACTTATGTACTGCCATGTTTCAGAACAGCGAAAAACTAAGTCAAAGTATAATATTCGATAAATATCAAGACCCAATATGTATCTCAGTTCAGAGGATACCAAATGATGTTCGCCTTTACTCAAAATTACTTATGATCAAGCAGGAAGATTCCATGTAGTAATATTTGAGATGCAGGTCAGTCTAATATTTGTATCTCATAAATATCTATGAACTTTGGCAGCAACCCTTTGCTCTATATTCATTCATATGAATATCTACCAATCCAAGTTCATAATAGTCTTATCTTCATACTTGTTCCCACAAGCATGAACGACTACGGACGTTCTGAGTAAATGATTTACTCATGGATTTTAAATATGCAAAGTAGGAATATTAGTTGAACCATTATAACCAAATAATTCATTCAAGTAATAAAGAGTTACAATATTTAAATACAAAATTAAAGATCAAATCCAGTCACTAGAGTATTGAAGTCCCATGGCACAAGCATGACTTTCATGCTTTGCCTTTTCAAGAAGCTTCGTGAGTGGATCCGCAATGTTTTGATCCGTGTGAACTTTGCGAATACATATCTTTCCCTTTTCAACTTCATCCCTTATGTAGTTTAATCTCCTTTCAATGTGCCTAGTCTTTTGATATGCACGGGGTTCCTTGATTTGAGCAATCGCACCCTCGTTATCACAAAGAATTTCTAGGGGTTCCTGAATGGAAGGGACCACCCCTAGACCGGCAATGAATTTCTTTAACCATGCAGCTTCCTGAGCTGCTAATGAACCGGTGATGTATTCTGACTCTATAGTTGATAATACCACCACATCTTGCTTAGAGCTCTTCTAAGAAATTGCTCCTCCATTCAAGATGAAAATGTACCCCGATTGTGATCGTGAGTCTTCCCGATCAGTTTGGAAACTCGCATCCGTGTAACCCTTTACTACGAGTTCCTCCTCACCAGATCCATAGATTAGGAACATATCTTTGGTCCTCCTTAGGTACTTAAGTATGTTCTTAACAGCCATCCAATTACTGTTTCTAGGATTTTATTGGTATCGGCTTGTCATGCTCAAAGCGCATGACACGTCCGGTCTAGTGCATATCATTGAATACATGATGGATCCTATA
>BJCO01006493.1:0-13015 GCA_018326465.1 Flaveria floridana
TTATAAAAACATACATACATGTATTTTCCAGCCCCAAAATCATATAAAACATGTAAAATGGGGTTCTAGAAACTCACCTTAGTTGTTTTCGGGTTTCAAACTCTTTGAACTCGAACTCTCGAATATTTCTTAACACTTAGGCATGTCAAAACATACAACCCGAACACATATACACATAAGAACACATAACCGGGACTAAATCTAGCCAAGAACAATTTAAAAACACTAATTCTTACCTTAAATCTTGAATTCTTCTTCTTTCTCTCTCTAGAACTCGAATTCTGCTTTCTCTCTCTAAAATTTCCGAAGAAGGTGGTGATGTGAAACGAAGGTGGGCGGCTATACCCACTTTTACACCAACTTTTCAAAGATTTTTGTCTTTTTACACTTTTGACCCCTCAACCTCGGATTGACTTCCATTTCTTCCTTTTTATTTCTCTTTTATCTTCTTATTTATTTCTTTAAAATATCTAGGTGTTACACAGCAAGGACTGGATTGTGTGCTGATGTAAAAGAATAAGGTGATTGCTTATGCCTCGCGTCAGCTTAAGGTTCACGAAAAGAATTATACGACATATGATCTAGAATTAGGAGTGGTGGTATTTGCACTTAAGATATGAAGGCATTATGTGTACGGGACTAAGTGCGTTATCTACATTGATCATAAAAGTCTTCAACATATTTTTTATCAAAAGGAACAGAATATGCGCCAAAGACAATGGGTGGAACTTCTTAGTGACTATGATTGTGAGATTTGATATCATCATGGAAAGGCAAATATGGTGGCTGATGCCCTGAGTAGGAAGAAACGTGTAAACCTTTACATGCACGAGCATTGGGAATGACCATTCAAAACTCAAATCCTGACAGCATAAGGTGAAGCACTGAAGGAAGAGAATATTGCAAGTGAGGAGTTTCAAGGGTTGGATAAACAAATGAATTGTAACGAGGATGGTGTATGGTACTTTGTGGATCGTATATGGGTACCTAAGTGGGGAGATGTTCGAACCCTAGTTATGAACAAAACACACAAGATCAAGTATTCTGTTCATCCTGGTGCAAACAAGATGTACCAAGATCTTAAAGAGTTGTATTGGTGGCCAGGTATGAAGAAGACATTGCGGCGTATATAGGTGAATGTCTGACTTGTTTGAAAGTCAAAGCCAAACACCAGAAACCGTTAGTTCTATTAATTCCCGAATGGAAATGGGAAAATATAGCGATGGACTTCATTACTAAGTTGCCTAGAACACATAGTAGGCACGATTCGATTTGGGTTATTGTGGATCGAATGACAAAATCTACTTATTTCTTACCAATTCGTGAGGACTATAAGATAGGAAAGTTGGCGTGATTATATGTGAATGAAATCGTAGCTAGGCATGGAGTGCTTATGTCAATTATATCAGATCGTGATAGTCGATTTACATCGTGGTTCGAGCAGACTTTACAGAAGGCAATGGGCACTCGATTAGAACTAAGTACTGCTTATCATCCACAAACAAATGGTCAAAGTAAACATACTATACAGACTCTAAAAGACATGCTTAGGGCATGTGTGATCGACTTTGGTGGGAGTTGGGATACTCATTTACCGTTGGCTGAATTCTCTTATAATAATAGCTACCGAGCATTGGATGTGCTCCGTTTGAAGCGTTGTATGGAAGAAAGTGCAGGTCTCCCGCATATTGGACTGAATTAGGTGAGAGTCAACTGACAGGCCCGGAGATTGTTTAGGAGACGACTGACCAGATATTTCAAATCAAGGATAGACTTAAGGCAGCTAGAGGCTGTCAGAAAACTTACGCCGTCAACCGTCGGAAACCTCTAGAGTTTAGTGTGGGTGATCGTGTCTTGTTGAAGGTTTCTCCTTGGAAGGGAATCGTATGATTCGGGAAAAAAGGGAAAGTTAGCTCCGAGGTATGTTGGACCGTTCGAGATCACTGAAAGAATCGGTCCTGTGGCGTATCTATTAAATTACCATAAGAGCTTAGTGGTGTGCATGATACATTCCATGTATCAAACCTCAAGAAATATTTACGGATCCCACCTCAAGAAATGTTTAGCTGATGGATCCCTTCATGTTCTGATTGAGGAAATCAAGATTGATGAGAAACTTCACTTTGTGGAAGAACTAATAGAAATCATAGATTGGGAAGTCAAGCGATTGAAACTCAGCAAGATTCTAATTGTCAGAATGAGATGGAACTCCAAGCTAGGCCCAGAATTTACATGGGAACGGGAAGACCAGATGAAACTTAAATATCCGCATCTGTTCGCGGATAGAGCTTCAGGATCTAACTCCAGCTGAATTTCAGGACGAAATTCTCTCAACTAGGGGATACTGTGACATCCGTCACTATCAGGTCTGTTAATTGATGTGAAGCTTGTTAACTCTCTTTGCGTATTATTTATTTTTCGTAATTAATTCGTTTCCAATCCTGAATCTTGTTTTGTTCGTCTTGCGTGTTAAGTCTAATGTTATAACTGAACAATAATTAATAATAATAATCTTAGTAGTCTAAGTAACATTATTACTAACAATATTATTGTTATTATTATTATCTTTATTAATACTAAAATAATTAATATCTGTATTATGAATAGTAATATTATAATATAATAAGTTTAGGGTTTAAAGTGTAACTCAAAAAAACTTAAGGGAATAATTAATCTAAAGTTCGAGGACTAAAGTGCAAAATTAAATATATATACACCATGTTCCTTGTTCGCCCCCACCCGAAAACCCTAACTGCCACGACCACCACCTACGCAGCCCCTACGATCGTCGTGACCCTCCCGATCGCTACCGTGCCGACAACCGGGTACTACGTACTGACGACGTCCTTTGCACCACAAGCAAACCCTGACAATTCGTTCTCCGTTGTATCTAGGTAACAATATTTGTTTCGTGGTTTAGTTTGGGTCGTTACGTCGGAGTTCGTTCCGCGTTCTAGGTTGGTGTGTACCTATATGCGTACCTGCTCGAAAATTTACATATATGTGCCGATGGTACGAATATAAATATATATGTGTGGGTGATTCTTGTCGTACGTATATGGACGTGCATATGCCTACTGTTTGTACGTATGTATATATGCAATGTGTGTATACATGTGCTGAGTATGTGTGTGTAGTGTTAGCATGTGATGCGTGAGTGTGTATGTACTCGTGTGTTGTGGCGTGTATGTGTTATTAGTGAACATATGTGTGACCCGTGCGTGTGTGTTTTGGTTGCTGTGTGTGCATCGGGTGTGTGTGTGTTGTGGTGTGCCAAAGGGAATAGTGTGTGTGTAGCGTGTGTATTCCATTACGTATGTGTTGTGAGTGTGTTTGGGTGTATGTTTGAAACCGAGAGTGAGTGTGTGTGTTGTGAGTGTGTTTGGGTGTGTGTTTTTAGGTGTGTGTGTTTGGGTGTGTGTTTGAAACCAAGAGTATGTATGTGTGTCGTGTGTGTGTCGTGTGTATTAGTTTTTATGTATATATATATATATATGTGTTGTCTGTGTGTGTTGCCTGGTTTCTGGGACTTTAATTTCATTTTGACTGTTGACTATGATTGCCGTGTAATTGACTAACTGTGACACAAGTCTCCTTTGTGTCGGGTGACGTCATGACACGTTGAATTTTATTATTTAATGCATCTCTATTAATTAACAATGTGTTATGATGATCCCATCCATTACATCCCCATATTTTCACTATAAGCGGGGGTGTGACAGATATTTATTAATGTAATTATGTTAATGTTTATAAACATGAGTCAATATGGATTTCTCATCTGCCAGCTCCATAGTGACAAAGACACCAACATCGAGTAACTTACAATGTTGATCAATCCAAACCACTAGTAATGTAGGTAGATCTCGTATAACCTTTCAACATGTGATTTCTAGAAACATAACTTAATGTTAAAAAGAGAGTTGATCAAGTTTCTTTCTAGCATACCATTAATTTTTGAAAACCATAACAATTACTCTAGATTTCTAAGAATAATAAAAGGGAACCCTCAAATGATCAGAAAGTTAAGGTGATATGATTTACTAATAACCATTCTCATTCGTTAGCAATGAATTTAATATGAAGACCGGTTCCACAAATAAACGTTAGTTAAGATGTTTTTTCAACCTTGTAATACATTCATAATTACAAATCATATGTTTATAACTACATGTTCAAATGTAGATGCTACCATCAAAAGTTTACCCAAGATTACCATAACATTAACAAAATATAAACCGCACAATTAGTTCATCACAAGTTATATAAAGTTTCACTAAGTAGGATAATAAATGAAGTTTAGCTCATAATGAAATTGAACAAACAAATAAACAAACAAACAAACAAACCCAGTATATCCCACTCAATGAGCAGGGTCTGGATGATGTTAAACGATCCCGAGGTTCTTCTAAGTGTCAAATGAACTTCTAAAACCGTCTAATGACTTCCAAAGGCTGGGTTCCCGAGAGGGAACACCAACACTTCACCTCCTAAAAGCTCTTCTCAAAGTTGCAAATGAACTCATATTTATAGGCTTTCTGGAATGTTTAAACACGACCCCATGCTAGTATAATGCTGCAAGATTGGTGTTGGTCTCTCAACACAAGTTTATCTCACAAACTCACTAAATCTCACTCGGTTGATGAACAGCATCTCTAAATAAGTTGACAAAAATATACTAAGTTAATGAACACAAGAAATGATTTTTCAAGATACTTGTATATATTACTTCTCAACTCAGTGTTACAAGACTCTTACAAGCATATTTAAATGAGTTATATTGAGAAACTATATATACTACTATCTACGACTGGTTATACTTAGATGACCAGCTGGAACTTATAACTAGAAAAATACTACATTGCTAGAAGTAAGGTATCTAAGATAAAATACTATCCTAGATTGGGTAGTCATGACATGTCCATGACTTACCTTTAGTCACCAACTACAGTTAGTAACTGTACTAATTAATAAATGGTGAACAGTGCAATAAAGTTTGGTCACCTATATGGGCGTGCGAAAGCACCATGCAGCATATCAGAGTTGGCAGCATCTGTCAATCAGACCATACTTTTGTTCACTGGTTCATAGTTGGTTCTTCTGAAGGTAAATAGCTTCAGAAGAATAAGTTCTTCCGAGACCATTTATACTTCAGAAGATTCAACTTCTTTTGAGTCTTCTGCAAGTCTTCAGGACTTCATTCTTTGGAAGATTTTGCCTTTGATCTTCTAAGTTCATCTCTTTAGAAGTAGAACTACTTGGTCTTCAAAAGACTTAGAACTATCTTTGGAATTTCTTCATATACTTCGGAAGGAAAACTACTTAGTCTCAGAAGACTTAGTTTTCCTTTGAAAGTTCTTCATACTTTAGGTTTCGAAAGATCTTCAGCTTGTCTTTAGAAGATAGCTTTTAGCTTAGGAAGACTTCATTTAGTTGCACTCAAATTTTTCTAAGTGTAGTTTTGGTTGCACCAGCCTCATCTGAGCCAACAAACTCGCCCTAGGTTGATGCTACCAAAACTTCACTCCCTTCTACTTCTCAAAACTTTCAACACCAAGGAAAGAAGGTATTTGTCAATCTCCTTATTCTTTCGTGAAGTGGTGCTGAGAAGTTTGTATAAGTCATTTATAGATAGGAGATCCAATCTATTACTCTAAATGACATGTACTCTTTGCTGTGGCCTTCTGAAGATAGTTAGTTGATGGGAATTATAGTCATATTCCCATCTAACTATGGAATCTAAAGTAGTGCCTTGAACCATTTGAATGAATGAACTTCCTTTTATAGTGGCACCCTCTCCTTCCTCCTTTCTTAACTTTAACTCCTCTTCAGTCCTTGCATTCTTGATTAGCTCAGCAAGATAAAGGCTGCTTAGGTGATTTTTGATATGAGCAGCTACTTGGGAGTTGGAAGGATTTGAGAATGGTTTCTCTGCTAACTCAGCAATATCAAATCTACTTGAGTGTAACAGATATGGTATGTCAAGTCTGTTGACTTCACCATTCTACCTTTTCACAACACAGTTATGAGATGGTTCATCAAACCTCCACTAGACAATTTTCTTCCTAGGGGTGAGGGGCATGTTTGGCAGTTTGTCCCATTTCCTGGTGTCCAGTAAAGTCACCAATCATCTCCTTAGCTTATTCTCTTCTTCCTTGAGAGAGTCTGAGTTTGTTGCTAAAAGTTGAAAAGCATGGTCAAGTGTTCCCCGGGATAGATCTAGGAAAGTATCTCTTATGAGGGAACAGGAAGAGCCATTAATGTATCTCAGTCTTATGGACACTTCCTCACAAGAGATTTCACTCAGGGTTGTGTAGTGAATGAGCTTCCTTTTGATCTCCTTGAATTCCTCTAAGGTCAAATGCTTATATGGTTCAGAGGATGGCTTGGGTAATGGTTGGGTTTTGGGTTGTGCTTTGGGTTTTAGGATGGGTAGTGGTGGTGGTTGCTAAGAGGCAATGGATGAGGGTGGAGGTAAGGATGATGGTGTAGGTTCAGGGGTGTAAGGTTCAGTAGTGGGTTCAGTTTTGATCGGGAATGGAAAATTGTGTGGGCTCAGGTCTTGTTGGTTGTGGTTTGGGTGTTGGTTTAAGTATCATCCTCTCTCACTTTGAGCTTGAGATACCTCTTTCCTTCTTCCTAAGCGAATGTCAGCTTTGATGTCACTGACATGTCGTTGTAGGATCTTTTCAGACATGGGACCTACTTGCCTGCCTGTAAAGCAGTGGGCCCTAAGATAAGCCTTCATCCAGGCTTTATCTTCCACCTTCTTGGCAGCCGCAAGTTAGACCTCCTCCTCCTCCTTTTTCTTCTTTTCTTTTAACTTCTCTCTAGCAGCTTTCTTCCTCTCCTTATTGATTTGATCTTGTTCTTTGTAAAAAAGAAACAAGATCGTGTAATTTTCATAAGGAGTCAGCTACTCTTGAGAATAGCCCCTTGAGCATAGGAAGGATATCCTCTCCAACCTCTGTCTTTGCTCTGCTCTTCTTGCCTTCTTCCCTTTTCCACCTCTTTGGCCAACCTTGCTGCTTCCTCTCTCTCCTTTTGTAGTAGGGTTGCCTTCTCCAGCTTCACAAGGTCATCAAGTGGGAGTAGAAGCATCTCTTTACTATCCACTCCCAGGCTGATGAGCCTGTCTATCACCTCCACTCTTCTCCTGTTGTTGATAGACTCTTGAGTTGATGCTGCTGCTTTGTTGCTTGCAGCCAACAGTTTCCCAGTGTTGATTCTACCTTTCTTCTTCAGCTTCCAATCTTCCTTCTTCAAGAAGCTCTTCAGAAGTCATCTTCCTTTTTCCTTTAGGATCTAAGAAAGATTCAGTATTCAGAGATTCTGGATTAGATAATTCAAGTTAGGGAGAGTGCGGTAAAGCTTGTGGTGCTTGTTGTGTCTGATAGAGTCAGGCTTTGAGGAATTCCTCATTGTTTACCTCAAAGGCTAGATCAAGGATAGCCTCTGTGATAAGCAGATCATCAGACAAAGATGGCAATTCAATGATCCCTTCCACAGCTTGAATTTCTACTTCAAAAGAGATTAGAATCGCACTACCTGTCCTAACTGAGTCAATTGTTGGGTCATTAGTCCTCATTTCCCCTTTAAAGTCAATCTCAGGTTTAATGGGGAACTTAGGTTGAACAACTTCCTCCTCAGTGGTAGGTGGTGCACTCAACCTTTGAAGTTCTTCAGCTCCAAAGTAGGCTATAGCAACATCGGGTGAGGTTTTTTAAGTGTGGAGCTTATCAGAAACTTGGTTAAGAATCTATTGAGATCAATAAGCATCCTAGGGTCCACTTGAATTATTATGGGAGGTGGCTGAGGGAAGATAGCTATAGAGTATTGTTGTGTACGATAGAGTAAAGATAGGGTTGAGATGGCCAAGTTTGTTCCTCATGACTTTGACTCCTTACATTCTCCACATTTTAGGTAGAATCAACTTGAGAAGTAGATGAGCTAGAGGAAGAACTTAAAGAGACTTGAATCGGTATGTGCCTAATAGACTTCTCAATCTGTGTCTCAGCTAGTTTGGCCTTGAGATTTTCAATCTCAAGTTGCTGAGTGGAAGACCTATCTTCTAAAGTCTAAACATTTAATTCAAGGATTGAGAATTTAGAAAATAGGTCTCTGATGGTAAGTTACAGACTTCCCCCATCTTCTTTTGAAGAATCACGGGGAGATGAGATAACATATCTAGTATGTTCATCATCATCACCAGTTTGGGTTTCTTGGCACCCTGGTTTCCCTTGCATACTGATGTCCTTTTTAGAGACATCAATTGGCAAGATTGTCATAAACTCAGTCCCAGTTATGTTACCACTATCCTTAGATCCCAATAAGACATTCTTAGTAGTGGTCGTTGAGTCAACATGAGTCCCCTTCACACCTGTGGGACTCACCTCAGTTTGGCTTAATTGATGTGGGCTAGAAATCAGAGGTTCTCTCGGGCTCAATTGAACTGGAGAATGGTGTGGTAGATCAACATCATAGCCCTGAGGAAACATGACATCTTCATCAGATCAGGTTAATAAGTCAGTAAAGGATACAAAAGTTATTCCTAATGACCCGGGACCTTGGTCAACATCTAATGGCATTGAGCCAGTGATGTGGCTGTCCCTTTTTGGCTGCTTATGGGAGAGTTGGGACTCACCCTAAGGGCTTAAAGCTTGGGCTATAGGCTCATCAGGTTAAGACCGAAGAGACACAACACTGATATTAAGGTCAATTGTGGATGATGGTTGGACCTCTGGCTAAGTGGGATCCCTTTGTTCCATTTTAGCCTTTTGGGTTTGAATAGAGGGGACTTGTTCAATCAGATTAGATTGAACAAGGGTTCGTTTAGGGCGTATTTGATATGTGAATTTAATTGGGTGGGAAGAGATAATTTGTATTCAAGTGGTGGTGTCTGGTGTGGGTTCATCACCTGCTAGGTTTGAAGGGATGTCACCAGGAGCCATAGGCTCAAGCATACTTAGAAGGAGGTTAGTGAACCTTCAAGTAAAGTTAGTGGATATCTTCTTCAGCATCTTGAAGATGCTCAACCTCATTTAGGGAACCACTAGAACATTTTCATATTCTAGTTTATCTTGATCCAACTCACAATTGATTATGTGCTGAATAAACCTAGGATACATGTAAAATGTATTCCTAATAAAATTACCTCTTAGGTTATTCAGTACAAACCGAGAGTAGTTGAATCTGACCCCCTTTAACAACTCGTGGACTAGGCGGCCCAGATCATATGGAATTTGATCCTATCCTCCTGATTTGTTAGACAGACTGTGCAGGACGATATGTAGCAATAACTTCCAGTTGTAGGAAAAGTAGAATTTATAGACTGTAGACTTGCTTAAATCGCCTCCATATCCTATTCGGGTGTAAGTGTCTTCCAAATCGGACTTGGGGAACTCAGTAGGGGCTCCTTTATCATGGCGTTCCAGATGCTCCCTGATAGTGGTTTCACTGATGATAATCTCCTATCCACAGATTCTAGACCTGATAAGCCTTTCATTGTTGAGCATATCATTTTGACCATTGGCCTAGAATTCAGCCAATTGGTTTGATTAAATGGTGGGCTTAACAGTTAGAAAAGTGAAGTATGCAGATTGGGTTTGGAATTAGATGATGGGGGCAAAATCATTATCTTTGGAAGAGTCAAGGATGGAGACCTGGTTGTGCTGGGGATTCAAGGCCATTGTTTATGAAGATACTATTGGGTTGAAGGAGTTTGAGAGTGGTAATTTGAGAGTGGGTGAAGAAGATAATGGAAATTTTAGGGCTTCTACAGTGGTGAAGAAGGTAAAGAAAGAAAGTCGGAAATATTTAAATGGTGGTTAAAAGGCCAAACCGATAAGCTGAAAAGACATATTGGGTTCCAATTTGACAGGGGCGGTAAGATAAACCTTTTTGAAATATTCCGACAATCATCAATAAAATCTTACTTTTTGCAGGGTAGGGCCCAAAGATTTCCATTATACGTTAAAGATTTCTTCCGAGAGTAAAATTGCTTCCGAGAGAACACTTGCGTTTCTCTCTTAGTATTGTCATCCGAAGCCACTTTTACTTCCGAAGCAAAGTATGTCTTGAAGACAAATTTGCTTCTGAGAGTAAAATGTTCTTCCGAGAGAAGAAGTTAGTAACCTTTGGAAAGAAGTTGATCTATGATCAAATAATATGCCGAGGCTAAAAACTCTCTTGAAAAGAGTACTTATGAAGAGGAATTTGCCTTCGGAAGATGGATAAGGATCTCTCCGAGGGCAAATTTCTCTTCAGAAGAATTTATGCTTAGAAAATTTGGAGAAAAACCTTTTGTAACAGGGCTTAGATTGTAAAGAGACAATTTAGACAGGACATAGTTTCAAAAGAATTTCAAAAGAGATTGACTAATACTTAAATCTTTGTTTATCGAAGGCTTTGGTGAACAAATCAGCTATTGTTCATTTGAATCAACTTTGACTAGTTTGATCAAGTTTTTCTCATTTATATCTCGAATGAAATAATATCTGATATAAATACGTTTTGTCTTGGAGTGCTTGACTGGATATTCTGTGATAGAAATAACACTCTTATTATCTATGTGGATAGGAGTCTCCATGAAGTTGAAACCATAGTCTAACATCTGATTACTGATCCATAGCAGTTGAGCACAGCAACTTGCAGCTGCAATGTATTCTGCTTCAGTAGTTGATATAGAGACACATGATTGCTTATTGCATTACCAGGAGATGATCCTTCCACCAAGAAATTGACATCCTCCTAATGTTGATTTCTTGTTAATGTTGCAGCCACCATAGTCATTGTCATTATAACAATAAAGGTTCAAATCCTTGTTCTTAGGATATCAAAGACCTAGTTTGGGAGCTCCTTTGAGGTATCTAAGAATTCTCTTGACAATAATTAGGTGAGACACCTTGGGAGCAGCCTGATATTTTGCACAGATGCATGTTGCAAACATGATATCAGGTCTACTTGTTAGGACCGAGTACGAACTGGTACTAACCGAATCTACATGAAAACCAGATCAAATAGTGCGGAATCCTATTTGATTGGTGATCCAACCAGGGAGAACGTTAATCTGATCAAAACTAACGATTAGAAAATGTTAAGAATTGATTAGCAATGATCAGGAACACTCTATGAAGTTGGAAGGGACGACTTGGACGTTCTGGGACGGCTAGGGTTGTGAAGTCTCGAAATGCTATGTTTTTCACGAATTAAGTGGTATTTATAGGTTTGGTGTCTTCATTCGTGCGACTTAACCATCAGCATGGTTCAGTCATGCGATTGAAGCATGCGGTTGATCCATTCGTACTACTGAATGTCCAGTCATGTGACTGAGTCAATCACATGTCACAATTGTGCGACTGATCCAATCTCCTGGTTCAGTCGTGCGACTGGTCCATTAGCATGAAATGTTCATGCGTATGGTCCATTAGCATGGTCCATTCGCATGAAAACTTCATACAATTCACAAACCTATATAGTTAGTTCAATATGCATTATCACATAATAAACAATAAAACATTAAGCATTATAAGCATCAACCACATATTGTATTTCATTTATACCCATTCAATAACACATATTCATTCATTCAAGAGTCTTTCATTACATATATCAAATGATTACATCAGTGCAACAAAATGAAAGTCCTTTAACATTTAAGTACATTAGAACTGGAACTAGGGACATGTGTACCAACAAACTCCCCCTTGGACCTAGTTCTACCTATTCTTTGACTTCCTTTGAAAACTCTTCATATCTCTTTAATCTCTCTTCCTTTGAAAACCCAGCATGAATATCAAATGCAAAGCATAAACGTATAACTTGTTGAAACTGAAGTGCTTGCACAATATCCTACGTATCAAAAAACAGTGGCCACTTGTACAAAGTATATACATCTTTTGCTGACAAGTTCATGAGCCACATTGGGTCGAACACCCTTATTGTCTCCAAAGTCCCCTTTCGATCCAACACAATGACGGCTTCTCTAGTACGCCAGTCATAGTACCACCATTTAAAATGGGATGTAAAGTCTTATGGCATCTCCCTCATAGGTATACGTGACATCGTGCGCGGAGGTTGCCATTTCAAGACAACTTTCGGCCTGCCGGTAATGGGATTAACTTCAGACCTTCTGATATACCTCGTCGGTTGTTGAGGTCTGAAGTTAACCCACCTGGTGTGGTACTCTCTTCTCAACACAGCCTTAAACCAGCCTGACATCTTCTTCGGGTCGGCATATAGCAACTTTAGGCGTGCTAGCTGGTTGAGCTCAAAACCAGGAAAAGTCTTTAGATCATGTGGAAATCTAAAGTACTCTATTCCCTTCTCCCTCATCACTGCGTAAACACTCAGATCCTCAAAGTATGCCCATGCTATGATCTTGCCTGACACCTTGAGATGTTTCTTCACTTTGTAGAGCTTGGTGTAGGCACTTCGCTTTGGTGCAGTGCGCTCGGCTCAAATTCAGCTTTTCTGATGTCCACATCAGCGTCCGAGGCTTGGGCTTTGCTTGTTGATTTCTCTACTTCCTTTTCCATCTGATTCAACTTCTCCAATGTATCACTGCTGAGAGTACTACCCAAATTGGGAACCACATGTCCCTCTCGGTCAGTGTACTCTGGATAATGCTGGGCTGTGACGTCCTCAATCTCTATTTCATCCACGTTGTTAAGCTCATCGTCACTAGCCACATCAACAGTTGGAGCGTCCTTGACAATCTCATCTGGGTTCAGCCGAAACATCTCAGCAAGTAGCTCATCAGTAAGGTCGTGAATTATTTCTCCTTCTTCGGGAGTATAACTCACAGACCTCCTGACAATCCCTTGCAAATCAAGTATCATAGTTAATTGAGACTTGATTTGCTGTAGGGGAGCAACATCATATTCATCTTGCTGAGATGTTTGATCTGTTTGAATTAAACATGTAAACACATCAATAGTTAGTAAGTAATCAAGACAATCAAACATTTGATAATGAAATATAAACATTAATTTACATAACATTAATACATGATTCA
>BJCO01006494.1:0-10083 GCA_018326465.1 Flaveria floridana
AAGGGTCTAGTGTGGCAAGACCGAAACATGGTAACTACCAACATAGGTATAAATAGTTGTCAAGAGTCTGTAACATTGTATCATCAACATTCATATCAATTCAATCATACGTTTGTTCAAGTTTCTCAAAGTTTCATCTTCATATTCAAGAACATAATCAAGAGCCTAAAGATCCTAAAGGGCCAACAGATTCAACCATAATTACTAGTTTGATATGAAGAAAGTTCAAGTAAGTCAACAAAGCAAGTCCACCGAGAAGTGCTTGCTGATGAAAAAAAAAGATAGAAATTGATGACATTATTACAATCAAGAAAGAAGATGATGACGAGAGTAGGAAGACCTAGAAGAAGAAACATAGCTAATGAAGGAAAAAGAAGATCCACCCAGCTGTTTTTTAAATTTCAAACTAAACAAGGAAGTTTTGTGATTGGTCAAAATGAAACTTGGTTTAAGAATTCAATTAACCAAGATATTCAAACCGAACGAAGGTAGCATCCGCCCAAGTACGGATACCTAGTAGACTACCTAGTATCTATATACGAATACCTAAATTGTTCTCTTCGTGAGATGTATGTGATCAAAAAAAATATCATCCTGTGGTAGCATGAAATCTAGAGCTGGGTGAGAAAGTTCAGGTGATATATAGGATACCATGTGAAATACTTGGGGCGACAAGTGGCAAAGTGATGACATGATGACTGCCGACTGAGTGAGCAGATTAAATAATAATATTACATTTGAAGGTTGTAATAAAAATAAACTTATGTATTGCTTATGTCCGTTGTGTAACAGTTGTTAATGTTAGTTGGTTGTGAAGTTGTAATAATCTTTTGGTGTTGGTTGTAGTTAAACTCCTTGTATGATATTTTTCTTTGGCTGAATAAAATGCTTATTTTGCATTAAAATATTTGAAATTGTAGAATGTCAAAGCGAATAAGTACTTTTGGACCCTTAGGTAATATAAGGGGACAAAAGAAAGGGAATAATAAAAAGAGCATCACCGAACCCGTCATTTAAACATAAGTAGTCCTTCAAAATGATGGTGTTAGAAAGATTATTAACGAAGGCATTTCAAAAGTAATTTAAAAATTTGTAGGTGTATATATTAAAAAAGAGAGAAGTTTCTAGGAAATGAAAAGAAAGTTTTGAAGAAATGGAAAACAACAAAGATCGACAAAGTTCCAACCCACTCTGATTATGATATTAAAAGTCTCAAGAACAAGAAAGGAGAGATGAAGTATGAAGGTTGCAGCTACAAAACTTTCCAATCCTGTAAACCATTTGAGTTCTTAGGTGAGGATGGTGTCATGGTAGCTATTAGATGGTTTGAAAGAGTGAGTTTGTTCTAGCCATCAATAACTATGCATAAGAATACAAGATACTCTATGCCACAAATTTATTTAAAGATAAAACCCTTGAATGGTGGAAGGTAGTGTTTAGAACAAAAGAGTAGGATATCGCATATGCTTTATCATGGAAAGAGTCCTCTAATTTGATGATTAGGAAATTTTGTCCAATAAACAAACCTGAATTGTAAGTCCACATCATGATCGATTCAACATATTGTTGCACTTGATAATCAAATTAAGATGGATGTGTGTGTGTGTATCAACAAACTTTAAACAATCTCAATCGTATATTATTAATCAAACGATTACAATATCAAAGGAGTATATCGTTTAAGCTCGATCCACACGAGGTGAGCTCCCCTTGAGCGGCCTATCACACAACTTGTTACTCTCTCACCCTCGGAGACCTTTTACAAATTGAAACACACATAATGAAATACAAGGGAAAAAATCTATTTATACTCTCTAGATGTTCTCATGCGACAACATGAGGTTACCATGCGGCGATTCCAAGTTCTCGCCTAATACGATTTGTATCCATCATTTTTAGGTTATCGCATCCTTGTATTTCTCACATGATTTGAGATTTTGATTTTCACTTGATATTGTAATCCATAAAATCTATGTCCTTAAAATTTCCCCCAATGGATTATGATATCAAGCTATGTTTGACTTCGGTCACTCATCTTCATAAATTATATGATCCTCGGGTACCTTTTACTTCAGTCTTCCCCCTCAGTCGTAACCCCCTCCTAATGTATAGTTCTATAAAGGATATCACGTCTAAATCAAGATAAAACAATTTTATCTTGACTACTTATAACTTAACATGTATTAGACATATGACAGAGAGATCCAACTTCCATTTTAGATTTTCGGACAGAGAGATCCAACTTCCATTTTAGATTTTCGCATAACCTGATTCTTCAACCTGATGACAAGGTTTTATGATGACGAATTTGATCATCTAAAGTATTCTTCCCCTTATGTGAGATATAATAAGCCCCTATTTTCATAGAAAAAATACCAAACAATCTTGATTCTTCATTAAACTAAAACGTTTGATCATTGTCACCATTGGTAAGATAAGATAAGCCATATTGTTAAGTTTCAATTCACGAAGGACCCGAATCAAATGTTATAGATATAGAATCTTCAACTTGGTCAAACATCACAAAAACCCCAAGTTTAGGTACCAAACTTCAGAACATCCAGCATCTTCCGGATATAGACAGAAACACTTGTTCTAAAACCTTCAATACTAACAAGATTCTGCATCTCGATCATGTTCTCGCATTTTGCAAAAATTGAAATCGTTCATAGTTTTAATATGGATGATGAAGTTTTAACATGGTGAAGTTTTTGCGTGAGAAAATTTTTGCAAATGATGGTTACTACTATGAAGGTTTTGCATGAAAGTTTTCTCATGGAAATTTCTTGCATGAAAAAGTTTTCTCATGAAAAGTTCTTTCATGAAAAAGTTCTCGTACAATACGGTTATTTTTGCAAAGTTTACGCATAATACATTTATTCCCGTGAAAACTTCAACCAAAATCAACTTTTATGAGTTTGAAACGCTGGTACAGTCTCAAATCATCCTTTTCTACCATTAAAAGTCGAATATACCAAGCGTTATGATGTAACAAAGCCGATTTCATGTGTGTTCATCATCGGTTCACCTTCTTCTCCTTTGAAACCAGTACAAACTCGATCTAAAACTTCAGATCTTCAACCTCCATGTTTAACATCTTAAACGGATGATCGTAGAATAAAAATCCATATATCAAGAGCAACACCTTATTCTGATACCAAATGTAAAATCCTCATCATGATCGATTCCATATATTTTTGCACTTGATAGTCAAATTAAGACGGATGTGTGCACGTGGGATATCAACGAACTTCAAACAAACTCAATCGAATATTGTAGAGTTTCGTTAGATTGTTAGGATATTACCAACAAATTTTGTCGAGTTCAAGTATCGAGGTTGGGGAAATCAAATTATACATCGTAAAAAACTTTTAAACATGTGGAGAACATTATAATGCTTTTGGAACTATAGTGTTAATTATATACAAAGAGACAACCTTATTTACATTGTTGTTCTTATTATTTGATTTATTTGATCATGTTATAATGATGTTCTTGATCATTCATCCCGCACTCATTGATTATCATACAATCAATTGCTAAATGCTTTAAAGCAATCCTAGTCTTGGTGGTTGATACGTGTGAAAAATATATATTTTTTGATAAAGGTTTTTCATATGGATTCAGTTTTAATTGGTTATTACTAATACTAAACTACACACACAAACTGATAAAAGGAAAGTGTACTTATTTTGAGGTAATATATTGATGGTAAGAATCGCGTATCAATCCGTGGACACACCTAGCCTACTCAACAATCTTAATGATTGACTATCAAAGTTTATTTTTGTTCGAGAAAATAATGAGTTGCATTGATGTAATTAGATTGTTAGTGTTTTAGGAAAAATAATTAAAATAAAGTAAAATGATATTAAAACTTTTGGATTTAAAACCAGGGAATAACGGTTATCAGCCTAATTATATTAAACTTATGTAACTATGATGAATTGGTGATGTGATTAAAGTAATTATGTTAATGTTTATAAATATGAGCTGTCGTGATTTTTCGTCTATCCGCCCCGTAGTGACTAGGACCACGTCAGGTTGAGATTTACGGCTTAGGTCAAAGCCCTAGTAATGTAGGTAAATCTTTTGTGACCTTTTGACATACGATTTTTGAAAACATGACTTAATATTTAAAAGAGAGTCGATCAGGTTTCTTTCTAACATACCATTAATTTTAAAAAACCATAACAATTACTATAGATTTCTCAAGACTAATAAAAGGGAACCCGTAAATGATTAGAAAGTTAAGGTGATATGATTTCTAATAACCATTTCTAGTTCATTAGCCATATATTTATTATGAAGAACAGTTTCACGAATAAAAGTTAGTCATACGTTTTTAACCTTGTATGACATTCACAATTACAAATCATAAGTTTAATATCCCATTCAAATGTAGATGCTACCCATCAAAAGTTTTCCCAAGATCACCATAATATTAACATAATATAAATCACACCATTAGGTCATCACAAATTACATAAGTTTCATCTAATTAGGATGATAATGAGAGTTTAGCTCATAATGAGCTTAAATATAACAACATGTAACATAGAAGATAGATATGAAATCATTGGTGAAATGGAACAATCAACTGGTGATCTACAATGGATGATGTTTAGACAATCCTGAGCTTCTTCCAAGTGTTGTATGCACCTCCCAAGCCTCCAAATGATCTTTAAGTCTTGATTCCTGAGAGAATTCAGTAAAGTAAATCTCCCATCAAAAGCTTGCCAAAATGGTGAACTTAGGCCCTTATTTATAGGCTTTCTAGAGTGTTTAAGCACGGCCCCTTGCCTAAAACGCATGACCCTGTGTTTGAGGTGGGGCACGACCACATGCTTACTTTTAGAGGACAATACTTTTTATCCTGTCAGATGTCCAAACACAGGGTTGTGCCAAATTTAGCATGGGGATGTGTTTCAGGCAAGACATAGAGGCGTTCTTGATAAGGCATGACCCCATGCTTGGACTTTAAAGCTCGGATTTCTTCAATTTCCTGTCAGATATGCTTCTTTTGTCCATCTTGCCCTTGTTAACACCAAAAATCACAATTTAACGATTTTAAGTACATAATCACCATTTTAATGTGTTATTGATAGGATTTATATGTATAATTTAGATGAAACATTACCACACTTGAACTTTGCTTGTCCTCAAGCAAAATCTCTTAAAATGACAATCCCACCAAAAACCAAATAAATCAAATGATAAATATGTCTTTCAGGAAATACGCAAAAAAAAATTATTTCATCCAAATGTAAACATTTTAAGCATGTGTAAAATAATATCCTTGCAAGCAATAGATTAGTTAGTAAAGATAATTATCATGTCAAAATCCACACTTCTCATAGGATGCGCTCACACTCGACTAAATATATGGAGTCATAATTAGGATTAAGTATTACTAATACGCTCAGTTTCCTAGTATGAATATGTGTGAGATCATATGCTTGTTAAGGGATCAAATCTCCACCTACTTAGATATTTACTTGCATAAATTGTTAGGTCGTTGATGGTTGTAACTTAGCTCAGGCTTCAGGTATGGAATATTTGGAAAAAGTGGCTAAATGCTAAAGACGACAGTCTTGGCTTATTTTTCTAACATAAACTACAAGGACAACAGTAAAAGGTTCCCTATACAATACTTCAAGCTAGAACGGATATGCTAACTTGAGAACTTGTTTAAGATCATATTGTCAAGACTGTGTTTTGCTTTCAAAAACCTTACTTTGTCTTTCACCCGAAGTTACACAAAACTTTTCTTTCGTAAGGATCGTTCGGCTTGAAGCCTAATAACACCCAATCGGATCAGTTCTGTGCATTCGTACTGGGACTCGGTTTGGTTCTTTTTGCATTTTCCATTGTGGGACCAATTTCCATAGTTCGGGCATCTTTCATATCTTTTTACCCATCTCTTTATAGCGCTTTTTGAAATTCCACAAAATGGTGGAATTTGTTCATTTTTTGCAATTTCTTTCTTGCGTCGAACGTGACATTGAAAATTTGTTCGCGGATTCCTGGGGGAAGTCCCGGCTTTGCGTGATGAAGGCAACAAAGTAAATTAAAATCAAAATAATGCATTCCAATTCTTTTAGGTCTGCCGGTAAAAGACCAAGTTGTTTTTATATAAGCCAAAAACATGCATTTTATGAAAAACAGGTTTTGTTGAAGGCTATTTGGTTAAATGACTTGGTGGTTCAGGTGATCAAAAATAAAATCGTTTAATCTTAACGGGGCTAACTAGGGTTGACGTTCGGGTTAGAAAAGTTAAAGAAAATAGTTAGGGCTTGTATGGTTAAGGTTTCCTAATACCTAACTCATTTTTATGTGAAAAATACTAATTAAGGTCTTGAAATGTATACCCAAAGCTAGTTCTAATCACACGTATCATAAGACACCCTCAATTAAATCCAATATGAAAGTAGAATTGCAAATGCTATTTAAAGCTCAAAAATAAACTCACATACGGATGGAATTGGGTAAAAGTGTTTCATTTTACATGATTAAATATTTTTACTAGATTATTGCTTTTAAGGATATCACAAAAACCAATGTTTAATTTTATTTGGATGTCATTTATTTACTTATTAATTTCCCAAAACGTATATTTATAATTTGCTTTATTAAAAATTGTTTAAATTTTTGGATTCGTGTCACAAAAATTAATGGTTAAATGATTTTATAAAAAAATTCAATTTGGATCGTTTTTAGTAAAGTGTTAAATGTGTATGTCAATTACCCCATCCCCACACTTAAAATTCACATTGTCTCCAATGTGAGTAATAAATTAAAACCAGAAAAGGTAACGAAATAACTCCAATAAAAACAAGAAAATCGACTCATTCCTTCATTTGTGAGAATCCTCGGGATTACTTGAAATATCATCAATTTATTGGAAACACTAAAATCCTATGCACATAAAATAAAAATAAAATGACATAAATTAAAAGATAGATTGGCACGAAACAGCTATGCTCGAGCCCTGAAAGTGATACGATATTCAAGGGATTTGTGGCGGGATATCCCCCCACTCATCATACATTCGGTTCCTGATGTATGTGATATCATTGCTCAGGTCATCAACTCGAGAATGCAGATTTTCAACTCGGTTGAAGGCCTGTTGTGCGTATTCAAATGATTGTATTGCGTGGTTGCTGGTGGTTTGGATTGCTTTATAAAGGTCTAACATACTCGGGAATTCTCCAGCGTGTGAACTGGAAGCCCCAGCTTCTTCATGTTGTGCCTGCATATCGAGGTCCATGAGGATTTCCTCGGGATTCGCAGGATCCCAGATTTGTCCCCTTCTATCCATAAACCTCGACTGTCCATTTGGTAGGGTGTTATCATATACATACTCGTGAAAATGCTCAAAACCAATAATCCCGTCATCACTCCTTCAGTTCGCTCCGTATTACACCCATAGCTGTCGTATAGCTTCAGAACCCATCTTCCATCAAACATGGGTGTTGGAGTACCTGCAGTTGTATTTCCGACAAAAAGATTACAAAACAAGTATCCAATATTGCATGGAAAACGATTATTCATACAATATAAAATGAATAAGTCCCTCAAACTAACAACTCCCTCGCTTTCACCACGAGCTGTTATCGAATGGCTAAGCAACCGATGTATGTAACGCAACAGCGGGTCTCGAATCTGACTGATTTTGGTTTTACTCAAGTTGAACACCCCTGTTCCAATTCTCTCCAAGAATGCTTTTCTCATGGCACCACTTTCCACGTCCCTACTTTCCTTGTCTGGAAAGGTACGGTATGTTTTCCTAATATTGCTTCCTCCTCCATTTCTTGCTCTGTATAGATACCAAGATAGACGTCAAACAAGGCTATGGATGTTTTTCGCCAGCATCCACCATGTCTGAATGAAACCGCATCATCATCCCACAGGTCAGAGTCTTTCATGCTAAATCTGAAAGATGCTAAGAATTCATGAATTAGTTCATAAATAGAAGGTTTGTTTTGTGAAAACAGACACTTCCACTAAATACTTAATAAATTATTATATCTTTCAAGTTGTCTGACAGCCGCCAAGGTTTATTATCGGCTTACAAATGTGATTTTTAGCCCTTTGTAATAGACTTTGCAATCGGTCACGACACCATCTTTCATGGCTCCTCTCGAATTGCAAATAGGGATGATTCATGATCCTGAAATTTCATACAAATAAGTTAAACTATACAAAAAAAGATTATGGAATTCTTTCCATCACGTTAGTAACAAACATGGGTTTCATGAGACATAACATCATTTTTGTTCAACTCATGTTTAAAAACACTAAAAAGTTTGACATTCAAGAAAAACTGTTAAATTTGGGGGTGTCTTACGAAATATAGGGGTGCGGTTAACATTTTCAACTATGAAATTTTAACTCGATTATGCGTGGTTTTATTTGTAAACCTTTGTTTAAGCATGGGTTTAATGTTTTCTTGCTTAAAAAACCAAGGATTACACATGTATCATTTTAATCATTTGTTAATAGTTTAAGATACCCAAAATATATATAGTATTTAAACACCACATGTTTGACAACTTGAACTATTGTAACTTGAATGTGCTTAACAATGATTCAACCATGAATTATGAAGATAGTCTTGTTAACAATGAAAGGAAAAACATACTAACATCTAACTGAACATATTAATAACACTAATCAAATACAAAGATAAGAATGAACAAGAAGGCTTAAAGTATTCATCATTTCATAGGACTTTTAACTACAAGGTTTACATATAATTACTTGGATTTCGTTTGTTTAGAGACCTAATCACCTAACTACATGTAAATGACCATCATTATTTTAGGAAATAGTAATACTAACCTCTTAGACAATCACACTTGAAAAGAAATGAAAGAACTCTTGAAAATAAGGAAGAAAAATGAAAAAAGTGATGAAATGGGAGTGGATACGGGTTCCTGCAGGCGTGCATTCGATATTTATGATAGAGAATTGATGGGGAACAAGACAAATGGCTGAAACATGGGGGCGCGCCTCCCTTTTGCAGACCGGTTTCAGTTTTTCATTGTTCCGTTTTTCTGTTTTTGCGCGTTACGCAATTTACCCGGTTAAGTTTTATCACTTCCAAATCATCACAAAAGTTACAAAAATAGTCCTATAGTTTTTCAAAACAAGAAAAATGACAATTATATTTCCTAAGTTTCTATAGTTACATAATATGTTAAAAGTCAATTGTCTTAAACTGCAAAACTAGACTCCTTAACGTGCACTAGCGTACATAACACATCGCAAAGTTCTTTTAAAATAAAACTACACACATTTCATATGGAAGGTTTGGGATGTGATAGTGTGAAGTACAGTTGCTTAGTTCCGTAAGCTGACGGTTGACGGAAACGAGTTCCTTTCCCATCTCTTGAACTTTTTGGATGAGTTCAACTAGGCGTTGAGATGTAATGAGGTTCATCTCAGTCAACTATTTGATCAGTTCGTGAAACTTGAAGAAGTATTCTTGTGTCGTTGGCTCTCGTGTTTCAGAACGCGGGTTCAATGCATATTCCAGTTTGAACTTTCGCGACTTGATTCTTTCATCTTTTGGACGTTTTTAAGCAGGAATAGATGTGATGAAAGCTTGGAACAAGTGAGTTATTTATATACAGCTTGGAAAGGTTGATCACGGGGGCGTGCTTAGCAAGACACAACCCCATGTTTGTCAAAAATCATCTTAAATTCGACTTGCAACGTTCCATAGTCGTCAGCGGAGATCGTGGAAAATTTGTGTCAGAAGCACGGGGGCGTGCTTCATGGGGAACTGCCCCGTGACTGGGCTTGTGAGGTTCTAGAAAAAGTTAAAAAGTTAAAGAAAATCTATGTACAGGTGTCGTGTTTAAGTTTCGGGTCTTTGGCACGACGCTTCCCCACACTTAGTCTTCGTCGGGGCGGAGTTGTAATTCCTCCGAGAAAATATTGGTAGGTCCATCGTTATATGGTTTTAAACAATGACCATTGTCACACCCCAACCTTAACGGCGGAAACGTCGAGATGTGAGGGTTACGATTGTTCACAGCCACATAACGCTATTATTAATTCCAAATATATTAATCA
>BJCO01006507.1:0-11012 GCA_018326465.1 Flaveria floridana
GCTTTTACACGAAGGTCCAAACACCTAACAAGCATATCAATCAACCACAACACACATAACACTTAGTATTCGGTTTCTAGGTGTGAAACCGAGCCAAACATACAACAAAAACACTAACCTTCAGTTTCTTCTTCTTCTTTCTTTGAAAAAACAAGAGAAAAAGCTTGGGAACTCCCATTTTTCTTCCTCTTTTCTTTCGGCTGAAACCACAAGATGAGCATGGTCGACCATGCTCCTTTTGTTCACCCACTTTTAACTTTTTGTACTATTTTATAATTTGCACCCTCCAACTTAACTCTTTTCCCTCTTTATTCTACCCTTCCCTTTGTTTTGCACTTTAGCCCCCCTTAAAGAACCGTATGTTACAAGACTAACACGAAGTCAATTTGACATAACAAATATTTATTTGTATTCCTGCTTCTTATCTCTAACTGTACCTAAAAACATCACAGAAGTACTCAAAGATAACTGTTGGATTGAAGCAATGCAAGAGAAATTACAGCAATTCAGAAAGCAAGAGGAATTACAGCAATTCAGAAAGCAAGAGGTATGGAAGTTAGTTGACCTACCTGAAGGTCAATATGCCATTAGCACAAGATGGCTATTCAGAAACAAAGCAGATGATAGAGGGATTGTCATCAGAAACAAAGCAAGGCTTAATGCCCAAGGCTACACTCAAGAGGAAGCTATTGATTATGAAGATGACTTTGCTCCTGCAGCTAGACTAGAAGCAATCAGATTGTTCCTTGCATATGTCTCCTCCAAGAATTTCACTGTCTTCCAAATGGGAATTAAATGTGCATTCCTCTATGGAAAGATAGATGAAGAGGTATATGTTGCTCAACCACCAGGGTTTGAAGACCTAGACTTTCCTCATAGAGTCTACAAGTTAGATAAAGTTGTGTATGGTCTTCATCAGGCACCTAGGAAGTGGTATGAAACTTTATCTAAGTTTTTACTACAGAATGAGTACACAAGAGGAATGATTGATCAGACATTGTTCCTTCAAAGAAAAGGACAAGACTTGTTAGTGGTTCAAGTCTATATGGATGATATAATTTTTGGCTCCACCAACATCCAACTTTGTAGAGATTTTGAAACTCTTATGCGATCAAAATTCCAAATGAGTTCAATGGGAGAACTTACATTCTTCCTTGGTCTTTAAGTTCAGCAATCTGCTAAAGGATTTTTCATCAATCAAAGCAGGTATGTCAATCAGATATTGAAGAAATACAACATATCTGAATGCAAAACCAGCAAAACACCATTTGCAACTGGACTGAAGTTTGGACCAGATCCAGAAGGCACATCAGTTGATCAGAAGCTCTACAAATCTATGACAGGCTCCCTGATGCACCTAATAACAAGCAGATCCAACATCATGTATGCAGTTTGCATGTGTGCCAGATACCAAGCAGATCCAAAAGAATCACACATTAATACAGTAAAGAGAATCTTTAGATACTGAAAAGGCAAACTAGCACTTGGTTTGTGGTATCCCAAAGATGGAAATTTCTCTTTATATGCATACACAGACGGTGATTATGATGGATGCAATCAAAAAAGAAAATCCACAACAAGAGGATGTCAGTGATCCTGGATCAAGATTGATCTTTTGGTAGTGCAAGAAACAAACAAATATGTTTGTGTCAATAGCTGAAGCAGGATATATAGCCGCTTCTGCAAGATATTCTCAAGTGCTTTGGATTTAAAACCAAATGCTTGATTATGGCTTTAATTTTCTTAAATCACCCATACACAGACAATTCTGCTACCATGTTTATCACTAACAATCTTGTTTAACATTAAAAAACCAAACATATAGACATCAGATATCACTTTCTGAGAGATTGCTCAGAAAAGGGTCTGATAAAGTTGATCAAAGTTTATACAGACAATCAATTAGCTGACCTTTTTACAAAACCATTTATTCAACAAGATTTGAATGTTTGGTTCAGTCACTTGGTATGATCAACTATGAATCAAACAAGTAATGTTTTCATACATTAACATCAAATAAGCTTGATTTTGTCAAAGTCCACATCTCTTATCCAACATACAATCTTTCAAATCAAGTTATCAAACAAACATTCATGATTTTCAAATATACAAACAAGTTTCAATCATACATGACACCACATGAGATATGATAGTACACTAGCATAATTCTTTGCTTAGGTCAATTCCACTAATAAAGACTGACAATATTTTTGTTTGATGTGTGGATAGGCTCAGCATGGGACACCTAACATCATATACAACAGTGAAGAATTAAAGTCTCATGATTGTGTAGTAAGCAAATACCTATCTTGGTTTATGGTAAGTATTGGTCTATCCAATATAGATTACTAGTAAAGTAACTACTATACACCAAGTGAAACAGTTTATAAATTGTACAATCATATAAGTGTCTCCTCTATTATGATTATCATAGACCTAGAGTACACCAAGGCATTCTTTGTTGTGCTGAGCACCGACCTTAATGACCTAAATCATGATCCAAAAAGATTCCCAATGAGGAACACATTCATTAAGGATGAATAATTAAAAGAATCCTAAAGTTGATCACCAACCAAAGTGAAGAGAAAAGAATCCAATGTGGATCAAACAATAAGGATCAAAATTAAGCATCTATACTCATAAGTAAGTAGGTCGTAAGTATTGCAAGTGACTTCTAGTATATTTTGAGGAGAATTGATCTTAACATCCAATCAGGTTTGGAGTACATACAAATCATCTCAATACACAAAAAATATGATAAGTCACTCACTGTTTCAATCAATCATTAATTCCATGCATGAGTTTAAGTGGACAACAATATCTACAATCAACATTGTATTAGTTTATGTCTATTCTCGAAATCATCCAAACAACTCAATGAGAATTTATGACTAGTATGATCTCATGTCATGTACACATGATTCATGTCCAAGAAATCAAAACATTCATTCTGTGTTAGATGATGTTATATCTCTCTAACGAAGAATATCATACAAACAATCATTTTGGACTTTGCAAAATTAACAATTCAAATTTTTGTCATTTTATAAACTTCTTATAAAATATGTAAAAATTTAGGAGAAAAATGAACATGGAAATATCAAAGCCAGCAGAACATGTGCATAATCATACAATTTTAAAACACAAAATTTAATTTTTAAGTTTTAAATAAAGCCAAGTCAAGCAAGCACCCAAACATAACAGTTTGGCACACATACATATGCACTTTATTTCACAATATTGCTTGTGAGTGATATTTTAACATCCATATATTGATCATGTTAAAATTTTAATGTTTTAACATACATTTTAAACAAATATTTTGACTTAACCAAGTGTCAAGAAAAAAAATTTTGCTTAAGAAGAAAAACTATCAAACATACTTTGGAAGAAAATTTTACTTCGGAAGATAAACAAACAAATTTTTCCTTCGGAAAAAAAACGAACAACTTTTTCTTCGGAAGAAAAACAAACAAACTTTTCCTTCGGAAGAAAAACAAACAAACTTTTCCTTCGGAAGAAAAACAAACAACTTTTTCTTCGGAAGAAAATTTTATCAAACTTTTCCTTTGGAAGAAACACAAACAAAATTTGCCTTCGGAAGAAAATTTTATCAAACTTTTCCTTCGGAAGAAACACAACCAAAATTGGCTTCGGAAGAAAATGATTACAAACAATTGCTTCGAAAAGAAAATTTATCAAACATTTGCTTCGAAAGAAGATTTTATCAAGCATTTGTTCTCAAAAGAAATCATTTCAAAACAAACGTAAGTTTAAATTTGACATCTGTTGTCACAGCGGACATACAAACATACATCCATTGTAGCTACAGTAGCCATCAAAACATGCAAAATACACCAAGTATATATAGCATACAAAACGAACATACATACGCTATGCACTAGTGAACAAACATGTGTTCACAGCGCATGACGTTGGTAAGACATCCGTTCTGAATACAATGTCATTCTACAGCGCATGACTAACTTTAGTCATCCGTTGTTTAAACAAACAAAGTCTATATAGTGCATGAACAAATACTCATGCAATTTGTATAACAAAACAAACAAGGTATATCCAGTGCATGAATAAATGTTCATCCACTGTGAACTTAATGCATCATACAAAGGGGTCCACAGTGCATGACTAAGTAGTCATCCGATATGCACAGAGTGGAACAGTCAAAGGATGCATAACGCATGACCAAGTGGTCATCCATTGTATACTTAGTGAAACAGTCAAAGGGCTCATAGCATACAGTTTAAGATTATACAACGGATGCACTGTACACACAGCGGACGTTGCTTTTGTCTGTTGTATATGTAGTTCTATACTTGTGATTTTTCTATTCATCATGAGTGAGAGAGAGAAAATCAAAATTTCAAAACATTCAATAATTTCGTTAAACACTTAAACCCCTATCCAACTAAAAACCTAAAATCTATTTGATTTTTCTTCTGATTCACAATCAAATAGGAATAATAACATGATTCTAATCATCAAACATCCATTAAAACATCTTGTTCCATGATTCTGTTTCAAACATTTGCTTGATCTAGGTTGAACATTGAACCAAAATCAATACATGACTCTTTAACCAAATCAAACACTGAATATGTGTTAGATGACCTTATTTGAATGTGTAATGCCTGTTGATTTGATGTAATTTGATTAAGTGTACATCAAGATTATGAACAGTCATGATGTTCATGCCAAAAATAGTCAAAATTTGATTTTTGATCTTTAAAATTGTTCAAAATAAGTTGAAATGCGTTATAACTTAACAAACATATTCAAAATTCAGTTAAAACCAAGCACAATCAGTTAATTTGGCATAACAATTATTATAACATCATTTAGTGCATAAGCATTCAATATGCCATGTTGACTTTAACAGTGAAATTGAAATTTTAAAATTGTGTTGTCATGAAATGAAATTAGTGTGTAAAATGACATAACCAACACTTTGTGATAAAACAAACAAAATACAAAACAATTTGGATCAAAACAAATTGAATCAAACAAGATTTTCATGATCAGAATTAACCAAGCAGTTGATTTTGATTAAGTCAAACTGACTTAGTTGTAATAGCAATCAAACATACACTCTAGATTAATCAAAAGTATTTAGCATACATAAGTCTTCTTTTATTAACAATCACAATAGTCCAATGAACACTTGATCAACATCTCATCATTTCAAACATCATACATCATTATCACACAAGTTACTAACATATTTCTCTTCTACATCGCAAATGTGGCAAATCTAGTCTTTGTCAGATATCATAATCTATGTGCCTTTCTCAATCCAGATTCTCCTAAGGCTGAGAACTACAAAGATATTATTCAAGCCATATGATAAACAAGGTTGGTTCATGCCATGACAGCAAGACCAGAGATGTATGAAGATCACGTGGTCCAATTTTGGACTCATGCCCATCTAGAGCAAATGAATGACTAATAAGTTGCTGTGTCTAACATAAATGAGCATCAAATCATTATATCTGAGGAAGTAATAAGGAGAGTGTCAAAACTTGGTGATGAAGATGCTCAAGGCCCAATTGAATTTGATGAGAATTTTGTGTTACATGTTTTTAGACAGATTAGGTATACTGGAACCACTAGAGAAAACAAATCAAGAAATCATACATGTGTGCTCAATTTAGATTCCTAATACGCACTTACCAAAATACAATGACAAATAGAAAGACAGGATGGGATGCTACTTCTTTAAGAAGTTCCTCTGTTATTTCCAGCATCATAGCAAGGAGACCATTCAACTTTACAGCCCAAATCCTCAATGGAATTATCTAAAATTTAACAGAGGTAAGGAACAAGTTTCACAAGTATACAAGATTCCTATAGATGATCATTGATGATCAGTTACCAAACATACCAAGAGAGGGTGCTATCTTCCAACAAATTCATTTTAAAGAACATGTGTTTAACAGAATCAAGTCAAGCTTGTATCAAGGAGATGAAGTATATGTTCCTGCTCATATGGTTGATTTTAATATACCAGTTCCTGATATGTTCATGAGTATTTTGGGTCAAGGAGAACCAAACATGATGTTTCAGAATGTGATTCATCAACAGCCAATCATTCAACCTGTGCCAATCTTTCAACATGTACCAATCATTCAAGAAGAAGAAGCCGCACCTATACCAGAACCAATCAATCAAGTAAAAGAAGTTGCACCCATATCAGAGCCAATCAGTCATATAGAACAAGCACAAGAAGAAACTTAAGAACAAGAGCATCTTTATTTTGAACATCACATGCCTTCGCCACCATAAAACCCAACCTATTGATCAACAGACATTGTCATCTCTGTTGAGAGACATTGATGAAATTGTTCTTCGCCACCGGAAGAACAAGCAACTGAACAAGAAAAAGTTGGCACATCATCACAACATGAGCAGATCCAAGCAGAACAAGGTGCTCATGATAAGCAAATACAAGGTGAAGAGCAGACAAGTGAATTACCAAGTGAGGATGAAATTGAGTACTCAAAAGTGTTTTTATTAACTGAGTACAACAAGCTGATTGAGAAGTCAAACAACAGAACTAAAAGGTTACAAGAAAAGCTCAAGAGCAAAGATGAAGAGATAGAAAAGCTCACATTAGATCAAACAACTCAGAAGTTGATTTTTCAAGTTCTAGAACAACAAGTAGATCAATCAAAGGAAGAGGTAAAAGCAAAAGATCAAGATCTTAACAGTACAAGACTAGATGTAACATATCTAACTGAGCAGATAGATGCAAAGGATAATGAGATAGATGAATTGAAAAAGATGATTGCTGCTCAAAATGAAGAAATCCAAAGACTAAACAGAGAAACGGAATACAGAGACACACAACTAAATAAGGAAGATGATTTAGAAGATATAGAGCAAGATTTGAGTGATGAATATGCTGAACAGATCATGTCACCTGTTGAAGAAACACGCTCTCAGGAACATCATAGAAAACTAGCACTTATTATCCCTGAGGAGTCATACTCAATGGATCAACTATTTTGAGTCAAATCCATTTGAGAACATACATTATTCGGCTATCCTCAAACAACACTTTCATACACTAGACACCTAATCAGCTTAAACAAACATTATTCCTATGAATCCACTCTCTAAGAAATAAAAAGAACTAATCAAACAATATGCTGAATCTTTGAAAGAACGATCCAAACCATCCAAAGATCAAGCTTCATCGTCATTAAAGCCTCAATTAAGGGTTGTATCTAGCTTCTTTGAAGAAGGGAAAACAACAGGTTTAAGAACAAGAAGAACCTGATTCTCCACCTCTTAAGCTGTTGAAAGTGAAAGCTGAACCAGTTGATGTAGATGAAGCCAAACAAATAACATCTGAGGCTTCTATTCTTGAAGAAGGAGAAATAGACCAATCACTTGATCAATAACAATTGCCTATTATCATCCTAAATGATTCTGATGAGGAAGATAAAGAAAGGGATGATAATGAGAACATACAAAACATACAAGAACTCTTCACTGATGATCCTCAGACTCTAATAGGAATTGAGTTAACAACTATAGGATTTGATTATGACTCATTCATACATCTTAACCTATCTAAGGTTAAAGACTTGCTCAAAGACTTTCAAGAAGTCATGAAAAATGAAAAAGAGTAAACATACAAAAGATACAAGGAAATCAAAGACAAACAAGAGCTTTAGAAAAACTTACCAAAGGATCCTCAAATAGAGAAGATGGCCTACTCCCAGGTTAAAAGCTGGTTGAGTCACACAAGTGTACCATACAGGTCATATGTAGGAAGATCTGTTTCTTAAAGGAAAGAAATGGCTAAGAGATATACAAGAACATGCTTACAAATGCATTGAAGCAACAGATCTTTAGATCACATCCTGCATCTTCTCTATCAACACATCATCAAGCTCCTCCTAAGCTTCACTCAATTGAAGAACCTAGACAGTTCATGCCTCATAGGCTATGGCCAGAGGGAAATGAAGTGAGATAGATAATCAATGAAAACACAAATTTTGTCAAGCTCTATGACAAAATAACTCTCACAGCCTTAGCAGATAAAAGAAAATTATGGCTTGGAAATATGATGAAATTTGGGATGATGTGCTCATTAAAAAAGTATCTGGACTTATCCAATACTTATCATACATATCCCAACTGGGATCACTAACATATGAAGACAGAATTGACCTGATATAGCGGAGAATGGTCAATCATACAAACAATCCCAGAGGGGCCGATTTCTTTAATATAATGAGAACATACATGAACAAACAACATCATGTGATGAAATAAAAAGCTGACAGAGAAGATAAGCTTAACATGGTCAAGCTCAGAAAAGAACAACAAACATCTAGCAAAAGAAAACAAACGAGTGAAGAACAAACAGAGCAGTTAGACAGTGAATTGCTAGAAAGAATGGGATATTCACTAAGGCCATCTGATTTGAAACTGATTATGAAGAAGATTGATGGAAATCAGTACATCCATCCCATCATAAAAGGGTATTATGATGAAACTCATTTTGAGGTTGTACTTAAGAGAAAGTTTGAAGGAAAGTAAGCACCGGACATAAGGTTGTTTGATTCAGTGGAAATTAAACTCCTTTATCATTCTTATGTCTCATTTTTGAAAACAAAGACATTTTTTACAATAGAGGATGTTCTTTGCAAGGGAGATTGTTGTTATTTTATACACATGCTGAAAATTTTAGGCACTATGTATGTAAATGCTGCACTCAAACAAAGACTAGAAACCAAACAGCAAACCTTAACACACATTAAAGGCATAACAGGCATGAGAATATTAGAAAACAACAATCTTGAGATTCTGAAGGGCAATCATGTTGTAACTATACTATTAGTAACATTGATATGCAGAGCCAAGACAAATCTACACTTGAATAGCTGGTTTATCTGAAAATTGAAAACAAATATGATGATAAAAAAAGTGTTGTTAATTACTTTGTTGAGCACATAGTGAACTGCAGAAATGCACTAAGGATCACTCCACCATCAGATCAAGTGAAAGAAGCTGAAAAGGATCAAACAATTGAGAAATATGTGGAAGAATTTTTGAAGGCTACTTCTGAAGTTCAAAAGAGTGTAGAAGAAGCTGATCCTTCTTATTCCTAAAGGTTTCAAACAAACACATAGACAAAAACAAACAAACAAACATGTCTAACCTTTCAAACAAACAAAACTTCCAAACATACATAACTGACAACAAACATATTAGAGCATCAATCATACATATATATCATACATAATCATCAAACATAACAAATAATCAGGCAAAAAACAAGTCATACCAGCAAACATATATAAATCAAACATACAAGGCAATCTGATTACACATGTGTAATCAGTGAATCATACAGGAAATCATGCAATCATACATATAATCAATTAATTATACAAACAAGTAATCATTCAATCAAACAAGTAATCAAGCAATCATAAATGTAATCAGAACAAAAAGTCAATCACTCTTTCATTTAATCAGACAAATAGACAATCATTTAAGTATATAATCAAACAAACAATCAATCATGCATAACATTCAAACGTGCAATCAAACAGTATACGTCAAACACACAACCATTACAATCATTCATATCAAACACAAACACACAAATATAAATAAACAAAACATTAACAAGCAAACATTAAAAGATGGCAATATCATCCTTACGGGGAGTATTGTTGGACTCAACAAGTGCAGTTAATAGGATAATGCTTTAAAGGATAATGCTTGCTATAATAAAAAATAATATGTTCTAACATTCAAACAATCATTAACTAACACATTAGTATCATTAACATTCATAACATACACTAATTATTATTTAAATTTCTTTTTAGATTTGTAGATAAAAGAAATTTTGACAAGAGTCGACAGTAGATGAAGAAGTGCCCACCGCAGATGAACAAGTCTTGCAACGGATAAAGAACAACTTCCAAGTGTCTACAATGGATGACCAATGTCCACAGTTGATAAACAATCCAAAGCAGATGTTCGTCCATAACGGATGAACACTCCACAGCGGACGACTAACAAGACAAACATACAACAAGTATTCACAGCGGGCAGCATCCAAGACACAGCGGACATCTTATTCATCATCCATATTGGATGACTTAACATCCACAACAGACAGTCTATCATCCACAGCAGACAGTCTATCATCCACAACGGATGAATTAGACTTAGGATTTTTATGTAATTTTCATTTATATAAGGGTATTTTTTAATTGTAAATAGCTATCTATATAGGCTATAAATAGCATATACCCTATAAATAGCATATACCCTAATCCTTTGCAAGCTTTTGAACAATCAATACAAACAAGCAGTTATTATCACTTAAGCATTCAATCACTAGCAAACACACAATCACTCACACACACTGATATCATAGTTCTAATCATGGGTTTCTGCACCATAATTATTATTTGTTAAAATACAATATAAGAAATTTGTTGTTATATTTGTTGAGAGATTTGAAAAGATCCTTAAAGAAATCATCTACTTTTTCTTGTTCTTATTTTTAACAAGTTGATGTATCAGGAAGTGTTGTTGATTTCATCATTAATATTCCACATCATCATTGTCATGAGTTGTGATGTTGCCAATCACCACCATAGAACCCCGGTAGAAACATAAGAACCTAAAAATGTCACCGGTATATGATTGTCGTCGGACACTGTCACACCCTCAATTTCCATAAACGGGGTTTTACCGTTAGGCGTGTGACATACCAGGATCTCAGACATAGTCATATCGAACGACACTATATGAATTTAAAATAAACATTTGGCTTCATTCAACAGAGCATAAACAAAGTTTACAATAGTGCGGAAGCGTTTACAAAAGTGGTAAATCCATTACAGAACTGCTACAATAGCCATGTTTACATAAAATGTTCAATGCAGAAAATAAACTAGATGAATGCATGTCCTGTGTGCATATCCTGAAGCGTGCCTCAAAAGCTTATGCGTTCCTGT
>BJCO01006511.1:0-10171 GCA_018326465.1 Flaveria floridana
TTAAAATATCACCAAAAGGAAATATAAAATTAACACGCATACATCAGAAGAGCAGCAAGTTTCCCCTAAAACGGTCGAAGCGTACTACATACGCATCAAGCCCCGTAACAAGTAATCAAAGTCCCTTCCTAGCTACAGAAATATATAATTTCAAGTAAAATTATGAAAAAAAATTCATATATATATTGAACCTAAATATATGTTATACTATCTACACATGTGTAGGTAACGTGTACATTTTAAGAAATATAGTAAAAAATTGTTGTAATGATTTTTTATGTATATCATACACATGTAACTTGAAACTAAAAAGAAAAAATGGACCACTAATGAAAAATTATATAATTTAGATTTGTTCCCGCGGTTTCCACATAAACTTAGTGTTCTAATCTTCATCCTATCTTCTTAACAAATGAAGAGGATCATATGATGGAGTGTTGAACAAATACCTAGGGTGTTTAAGGTCTCTTCTTATAATAGCTTCATATTGACTTTGGCTTGAGGTTTCCGAATCTACACAGATCTTTCAATGCTATTTTAGTGTACGTATAGGTGCTTTCTGACAGTGGCGGACCTAGATATATTTTTATGGGGGTCGGAAAGTTTCAATGTTCGGATGTCTATGATTTTGTATTTTTCAGCCCGGTCAGGTCGGGAAAATAATGATATTAAATCCATTGTACATGATAAAATATTCTTTTAAATTCCAATATGTATTTTAGAAGCTAATATATAATAAATTTAATATAAAAACTTAATAAATAAAATATTAACTAGAAAATATAGTTCATACTATTATACCTTAAGTATGTTCGTGTTATTTCATATTTTAGACGGAATAAATAGAAAAAAACCCTTATAATTTCGTATTTCAGAATGAGACTGCATAGTATACTGAACACGTTATTGGATGACATATTAAACTATTAACAACTAAATATAAAATACAAAAAAATAAGCTATATAAAAATAAGCTAAATTTTAAAATTATAACATAATAATCATATAATTAATAAATACTTAAAAGGTTAGATAACATTAAATATAAATTAGCCTAGGATAAACTAAATATGTTAGGAGTTTCAAATATAGATATTTTTATATTCTAGCCTACATATATAATCTACAAATGTAGAATACAAGATCATCTTTTCACAAATACATATCATTAACCTTTTTCCAAATAACTTTCTCTCTCTTCATTCTTTCTTCTTCTTCTTCTTCAAAAGCTTCATCTTCATTTTCATGGTTTCAAAGCTCATGTTTTCTATTTCATCATTATTCTCTTCTTTTTTATCGTTTTTATGTGGTTGGTGTTAAAATTTTTTGGGTGTCACTCAAAAAACGATTGTACACATATTAAAAAATATATATTTTTTATAGGTGTCAGGTGACCCCCAAACCACAATGATGGGGTCCGCCCCGGCTTTCTCTCTTGAGTATGGGAAATTGCACCTCCTTATACAAACGGTTTTTACGGCCTTGTTTTACTTGGAACATCTTTCTTGTTGCCTTCATGAGTCTATATCATCATTTTCAAACCGTGAAAATTAACCTTAATCCTGACTTACCTCCTACGTAATGTTTTTAAAACCGGATCAGACAACAAACCGATCACCTTATTTGTCGAAGTATTTTATATGTGTATTTTATAGGTATATATAAAATTCAACAATAATTATACATCCAACACTGAAATTCATCATCCGACCTATCCGTTAAACCCATTAAAATAATAAAATAATAAAATAATAAAATAAAAAAATAAAAAATAGAAAATCTGGTCCGAACACGTTCCTGGTTCAACCGACGAATTGGTTCGAACCGACTGGTTCTTGAAGAAAAAAACGATTTGGGGTGTATTGGACCAATGATCCAACCGAATCCCGATCGGACCGGCTGATCCGATCCAGTCGTGAAATCATTGCTCTTATGGGAGAATCTCATTATTATATATAATTATAACCTTTGATATTGCCTACATAACATGACTCATTTAGTTTCATTGTATATTGTAACTGTGTGTATTGTCTTATTGTATGTTAGTTTGGATCTATTTTATTTGTGAACACACACCAATATAACTATCTTATTGTATGCTTTACTTGTGTATACTACCCTATTATATGATATATGTCTTATCATCTGTTGAAATCGTTTAGAGTTGGGGGTCTCATTGGAAGCGGTTTTTCTGTCTCTTAGGACAGACGAAATACTTGTCACCGCCCCACCTCTCCCAATCTCTGCTTATAGTTTATTATGACGGGACATGCTAGATATGTTTATTTGCATAAACTTTGATATTGTAGATGCGGTTAAACGACCGGTCAACATAGTAAACTCAAAACATGTATGATTTGATTTGACTCTATACGACTATACTCATTCTAAATAGTTTTCGTAAGCCCTATCATAAAAGCTTATCATAACTAAATCTTGGGCCACCATTGAAAGTTCTAACCTTATGGGCTTGTAAACTCCCAATTTTGACCCATTTCTTAAACACCCAAGCCCATTAATCAACAAAGCAACCTCACACAGAATCGGCAAAAAAGTAACATCCAACAAATTTCTATGTAACCGATGTTCGTTCTCACACACAGATGTTCGAAATTTAAACTCAAAAAGCTAACAACATCAACAATATCGCAAGAATTTAAGCCACTTCCTTCATAAAAATCAAGGTTCGTGTTGCATAATTTTGTTGATTTGATTCAATTCATTGTTTCCACGAAAAATTCCCGTTGTTTGCACGCAATTATTGTTGTTTTTGTTAATTCTAGGGTTTTCGTTTGATTTTTTCTTGTCAATTGACTGTAACATTGAATGTGTTGTCTTCCGCGTGATCAGTATGACAAAACGCTTGATTGTTGATGAACCTTTGATGAGATAGCTCTGGTGGAGATTTTGTAAAAGGATGAGAATATCTGAATCTAAAATCATAGGAAATTTTAAATGGTTGAAGCAAAAGTGTAAGATGTTGGAGTAACATAGGTGCATTGTTGTTATAGGTTGAATGAATGAGTTGTGTTTTGGCTTAGGGGCTGTTTGGTAGGATTAAGAGTTTACTTATTAACTATTCAGACTAAGGGACTGTTTGACAACATCTAAATCAGTCTCTTAATGGTTCAGATGTCTGAATGGTTCAACATTTAATAGTTCAGACCGGTTGTTTCTCTGAATTGTTAAACATTATACTAATACTGAATGGTTATGAGGTCTAATGCTGAATGGTTAAAACCTCTTATCTGAATTGGTCAGACATTTCCCTTTGAATAGTTAAGCGATATAAACAAACAAACAAACAAACAAACATACCCAGTATATCCCACTCAAGAGCAGGGTCTGGGAGGGGTAGTTGGTGGCGAGTCTTTCCTCTATCTTGGGAGATAGAGAGACCGCTTCCGAAGAGACCCCCCGACTCGATAGCAAAGGCGAATAGTTAAGCGATATACTAGCTCTTAATGATTCAAACCTCTTAATGGTTCAGCACTTAATGGTCCAGACCTCTTATTGGTTCAACACTTAATTACTCAGAAATTGCCAAACAACCCCTTAAGGTTATCTCTTAACCATTAAGAGACTATGAACCATTAAGAGGTAACTTTTAATAACCATTAAGAGGCTAACAAACAACCCTTTAAGGTTTTGTTAGGTCCCTGCACAGCCGTCTATGTTAAATTAGGGAGTTAGAGAATCACATTGTGGGCTTTAATCCTAATGGTGGGTCATTAAGAGAAGTGGGTTATGGGTCAAATGGGTCACGAGTCTAATATGGGCCTGTCTAGTTTATTTAGGTCAATTATTTTAGTTTTATTAATTGTTTTTAATTGGTATTATGGTAGGAAGTTTATATATGGAATAATTTTTTTTTATTTTAGGAGAATGTTACCATAGATAGGTTTAGAGAGTCTTGGGGATTAAGTTTAGGCCTATTCTAAATAAGGGTTATTGGTTATTTGACCCATTGTATTTTTTTTTTGTAGTGAGTTTTTATAATATAAAAACCCAAAAAAAGTGGAAAAATCTTGTGCCTGTTCATCCTATTTTCTGTTTTTTCTTACTATTTTGATTGAGTAATCTCTAGATACAATTGCTTCTTCTGACAATGAGAGAATGTACATAAATCGATTAGTTTGAAAAGAAATGCAAAGATAGATATTAGATAGTGAGTTACTTGGTTTAAAAAAGCGTGAAGCGAGGTGAAGCGTTTCGGTACCAAAATCCAAGGCGCCACGCCTCAAGCACGAGGCGAGGGCTTCACGTATGTGAGGCGCTAAACTAAAAAAAGTAATAAAAATATAAATAATATCTATGTACAACTTAGAAAAAACTATAAATATAACCTAAAGAAGCACAAAATCAGTTGTTTAGCCCAATGTACAACAAACCAAGCTTTGTGTACAAGAACTATAACTTCATAAAGAAGAAAAGAAAACAAAAAAAGTTTAGGGTAAACTTCAACAAAAATTATAATTTTAAGGGTGAAGAATGCAATTTTCTAAAAATGAATAAGAGCAACATCATCGCCTCCTCTCCTCTTGGCAGCTCTCCTCCATCGACAAATTTCTTCATTAAAATTTCCTTCAATGTAATCTCTTATAAGTCTGATATGACCTCTCGCTATTGCACTTCTATTTCAACTTCATGTCTTCATCTCATCTACTTGTTCAATTCACAAAAGCACATGCCCTAGCGCCTAAAAAAGAACCAAAGTGAACTCTTCTGAGAATCACCGGAAGTTGACCATCATACATGAAGCGCCGCCTTGCCTAGCCTAGCGCTTCAAGCCTGAAGCGCCGCTTCAGCCCGCTTCATGTATTCTGGTGCCTCAACTGAAGTGAGGCGATTTGTCCAGCGCCTCACGCTTTAAGCAGCGCTTTTTTAAACCAAGGTGAGTTATAACTTATAACCAAAGGGCATGTGGCCCGATGATACCAAGGTATTGAAATGGTGTTTTCCCCAAACGGTGAGGGTTCAAGTCCTATTGTGGGCAACTGGTGTAGATTTGAGAGTAGGTTTAGTTGGTGTGAGTTTGCCGTTTCAAAAAAAAGGAAGATACTGAGTTATAGTTTTAGATTAAGTTAAAATTGGCATGATTAGTATGGCAAAACTCTTAAAGGCAACTTGTATTTGATGTATTCTTTTCTTTCTAGCATATTCTTATAATAGTATGATTAGATGTTCAAAGTTCAAACATAAGGAGAAAGTTAATAACTACTGCTGCTGAAACAGCTTTTGATGAGTGTTATTATACCACACAATGAGAAGTGGGATTAGAAATGAGATCTAGGTATGTTTGTAACAACTTTAATTGAGGTAACACCTTTTGAGGTGGTTTTGTAACGCCCAAAACAAATATATAAATGTTCTTTTTTATTAAATAACACTTTACTCTAGTTGCAATAATCACAAATTTGGTCATATTAGAATCACCATTTTACTATTGTTTTGTCATCTTCTTATGTAAGGTTTGGGTCTACATTAAGCACTTAGCACCACGTGGCGACAATACTAACTTTATAGCAAGAGGAAAAATCCGACCATTTGACCTCTTAATTTATATTACATCTTTTTAATTATTGTTTTCATTAATGGTTCAAGATTTCTTTCTTTCTCATCCCATGAACAACTACTATTTTGACAAATGGATATGTGCATAAATGCTAGATGACATCATCTTCTTTCAAGGATTTTAGTAAATGTAGCACGTCATCATAACATAGTGATGTCATTGACATTATCAAGTTCTATTAACATTACATATTGACACCCTATTTCTTAGTTGCTCTCATATAAACGAAGTATATTATAGATAGAGTTGTATGTTGATTGTGTGTATGATATGATTACATAGGGACTTAGTATTTGGAGAATAATATTAAACTTGAATACGTTCTGCTCTTCTAGACATGATAATTATAACTAGTTTAATATTCACTAAACAAGCTAAGGACGGGAATGGCACATAACTTGGAGTGTGAAGATTTTTTTTTTTGAATTGTTTTAAAACCTTTAGCAGCATGCTAGTTGCAACGGATGGTGGTAAAGGAGATGTCAAGGGTATGAATCTGAGTCGAAGTTTTGACTAAGACAATACGATGGCGGTGATGGCAACACACTAGCAAGAAAGTATTATGGAAGCGTTTTTTGTTTTTGTTTTTCGGCAATCCAATAATGACGAGTGGCAGTGGTTGTCCGCATTCGCAGGTTAATTAATTTCTCGTAATTAACTCTTTTTTATGGTTTTATCGTAAAAATTTCTCTTTAGCAAATAAAAATGATAAAACTATTATTATTATTATTATTAAAAACCTAAATCCAATTGAATTAAACAACCCAATTAATATTCAAATTAAATTAACAATTCATAATATTTTCATAGGGCTAATGTGACCGATTAATATCAAACTTACAGCGGAAACTAAATATATATTTCACGGGATCAAAAGATTCTTACAAATAACTAATACATTACCATAATACTTGTTAAGGAAACAACTTAAGTTAACAAAAGCATGACTAAACCACTAGTACAAAATTCTTCAGCTGATTAGTCTTCTAGCCATTCCCATCTCTCTTGTTCTAGAAATTTATCTCTAATGTTGACCTATAATACATGCTTAAAAAGGGACGTCAACTTATTCCAGTGAGTACAAGTAACACATAACTTTATCAAAACAGTTTCAAACATATCTTGAAATGTAAAAGTACATGCATATAAATCATCAAACTCTATCAAGCTATTAATACGAGATTTAGACCATATGTACTTATCCAACTTCTATATACATACAAATATAAATCTGAAGTTTAGCACCCTAAAGCGCATATAAACTGCACCGATAATACGTATATATGTCCCGAGTCATTTATATGTTTTTACACTGCAAACTTTACTTCAATCAAGACATTTAGTGCATTTCAAACAATTACACTTAATTGAAAAGCATGTCTCACAATTTTAAAAATGTTAACATGACTCACCTTTGCTCGACGTTTAAGCTACGAAAACCATCGTTTATGCTCGATGTGTACCTATACCACATATAACACTTGTGTTAGGATCACAAATAGCGTGAACACACAAATAGAGAACAATAAACAATAACAGAGACACGAGAGATTTATAGAGTTTCGGTCGCGGTGTGCAACCTACGTCCTCTTGGGGCAACTGGGGTTTTCTTTTTATTGAGTGATAATGATTACAAGTACAATGGGATGTATATATAGACTACAATTAGGGTTGATCCCTTTAGTTAATAATCTAATTAAACTGGGCCTAAGTAGAACTTGTGCCGGCCAAGCCCAACTGCTCAAATTAATTCACTCGAAGCCTACAGCCAACAATTCTCCCGCTTGGAGGCTTCGAAACACGTTCAGTTGCAATCCGCTTCTTTGTACTTTTGTAAAAACCCTCTGATTTTTTGCACCCCCTAGCTACCCCCACCTTCTCAACATTATTCCTGAAGGCCAACCTAATCTATGCAAAGCTTCAGCTTATCCAACACCATAAATTTTGTAAACATATCGGCTGGATTCTTTGCACCTAAGATGTTCTTTAAACTGAATGCTTCATCGCTAATCAATCCTTTGACAAAATGATACCTCATCCCAATGTGCTTTGTTTTACCATGATAGACTGGATTTTTGGCTAGTTTCACTGCGCTCTCATTGTCACAATACAATGAGTAATTACCCAAATTTTCAAGAAAAGTCTTTAACCATACTAACTCTTTACTAGCTTCAGTAACAACCATGTATTCAACCTCTGTTGTTGATAGAGCTACATTTTTCTGAAGTTTGGATACCCAGCTAATTGGTGTTCCTCCCACTGTAAAGACATGCCCTGTAGTGTTTTTGAATGTCCCTTTACATTTTACAACCACCCAAATCAGCATCAGTATACCCTCTGAGAATTGCATCTTTCCACTTGAAGCATAACCCCACTTTAGATGTACCCTTTAAGTACCTGAGTATCCACTTAACTGCTTCCTAGTGTTCTTTCCCGGGATCTGACATAAACCGACTAACTACCCTAACTGCGTGAGCAATATCTGGTCGAGTGTAGACCATGGCATACATGAGACTACTAACTGCAGATGCGTATGGGATTTTAGCCATCTTTGTTCTTTGTTCTTTAGATTCAGGAGACTGATCTTTGGTGAGCTTGAAGTGACTTCCCAATGGTGTGTTTCTAGACCTGTTATATTCATTATTCATCTTGAATCTTTCCAACACTTTCCATATGTATTTTTCTTGGGATACTGTTAAAGATCCATCCTTTTCATCTCAAATTCTTTGGACATTTCTTTCTTTAACTTGCTGATCTCTTTCATATCTGACCCTACAATCAGCATATCATCTACATAGAGTATTAGAATGATATAAGAGTCGTTGAACCTCTTCAAATAGCAGCAATGATCCATTTGACATTTCTTGTACCCCGACCTTTCCACGAAGTTATTAAACTTCAAGTACCACTGCCCGGGGGCCTGTTTTAGACCATATAAGCTCTTTTCCATTTTGCAGACCTGATTTTTTTTCCGACAACCTAAAACCCTTTAGGTTGTGTCAGGGCTTTGTGACTCCTTCATATTTTTGATCGACGGTAATCCCACACTACTCAAATCTTTAATTTATTCCCTAATAGTTGTCATTCCACGACCTTAACTCGTTGTCTGTTAGTCGTTATAGTCACATCATGACCCTTCACGCGCTCCGTTAGGGCCATCACTCCATTTGTCATGGCGTAGTGACTCCTGGCTGATTCCTTAAGTCGTTCATTGGTTGTAGCGATCTTCTCCATTGCTCGCTATAATCCTTGCCTAAGCTTCTCGTTACCGTCCATAAGACTTCTAATAAGTTGTCTCTCAGAATCCAAAGTGGCTGTTAAAATGGCTATGGCTTGCTTAGAAGAGCAAGGGAGAGGAGGCAAGCTAGGCTTGGGAGGTAAAGTACTAACGGATCTAGTCCGAGGCCGGCGTTCAGGAGAAGGAGGAACTTTCTCCTTCTGAATCAGCTTAGTCAGATACTGGGGGTAATGCGTCCAGTCATGAGTCGGAGAATGGAGAGGTAAAGCAAACGGTTGATCATAACCAACCTCATCGAACTCTGAAGCGACTTGAGGCCACTTGCACTGATCGGAAGACGAAGATGTGGAATCAAGGCGAACATGCCTTTTTCCCAACGATTTAGAAGGTGCAGAAAAAGAAGCCATCCTATAATCAGATGCTCACAGGAATGAGCAAATGCAATGAAATCCAATAGTGTCTACATGCGTGTAACTAAGGCAAAAGGCTATAGTCTAAATGCAATGCAAATGAAACACAAATTTTAATTCGCTATAACCATTGACTCTGATACCAATCTGTCACAACCTCAAATTCCACACATGGGTTTTTACCATTAGGCGCGTGACATATCAGGATCTCAGCCGATAGTTACATTAAAGGACACAGTTTTTACAAAAACATAGCATTAATGTTCATTAAGTAAAACCAGACATAATTCAAAAGTAATTTTTCAAGAAAATTTTAGGGAAGCGTAATTCATAAATGTTTTATAAAGCAAAACGCGCAACCAAATTAATTGTTAAATTGCAGAAAACCCTGTTTAATTGTTATGAAATGACCAATGATGCATGAAAAATGATATGCTCCTAGACCTGCGCACCTTTAAGAACTTGAGAGAAACATACTAAAGTGTCAACATAAGGTTGGTGAGTTCACATGTTTAAATAAACAACACATTCATCATGAACCCATCTACCACCACCCGCAATCAAACGCACCCGTGCATGAGTATAAATCACATGGTTCCAGTGTTCCACATCAACTCACACCCAACCCGATAGTCTCAAAAGAAGAACCCCAAGACCCAAACGTCAAGATAAAACCGATGGCCTTCACACGTAACCGAGAGCATTAGTAGAAAATCTGACAATTAATAACATCTTATGTGATAACCTAATATGAAACTCAATGGTTGCTAGAAGGAAAGGTTCAAGAGGTAGCTTGCAACGAAAGACGACAGGTAGCTTGCAACGAAGGAGGTTTTCAAGAGTGAATTATGGATGGGTTGTTAGGGTTTTTGGTTTTTAGTGATGGAAGAATGTATAGAGAAGAGAGAGAGCCGAGAGGGGAATATAGATTAGGAGGTGGGGTGGGTC
>BJCO01006529.1:0-10432 GCA_018326465.1 Flaveria floridana
GTGTTTTCAGAGCTGGGGTGGATGTCAACGTAGCATTTGTTGTAAGGATGTCCACCAAGTTGACTGTACAGCGTATAGCCCCAGTCCTAGTGTTTCTTTGAGGCTGGATGTGGAAGATTGCTTGTTTCCTTATGATTTCCTGCATTTCTGTTTCTGCATTTGGACTTGTTTGTTAATTTGTTTGTTACCTTCTGTTTCAAAAAGAGCCTGTTTAACTGATGTTTCTGGATGTGTTTTCTGCGCTAATGGTGGAGGGTTTGGTGTTTTCAGAGCTGGGGTGGATGTCAACGTAGCATTTGTTGTAAGGATGTCCACCAAGTTGACTGTACAGCGTATAGCCCCAGTCCTAGTGTTTCTTTGAGGCTGGATGTGGAAGATTGCTTGTTTCCTTATGATTTCCTGCATTTCTGTTTCTGCATTTGGACTTGTTTGTTAATTTGTTTGTTACCTTCTGTTTCAAAAAGAGCCTGTTTAACTGATGTTTCTGGATGTGTTTTCTGCGCTAATGGTGGAGGGTTTGGTGTTTTCAGAGCTGGGGTGGATGTCAACGTAGCATTTGTTGTAAGGATGTCCACCAAGTTGACTGTACAACTTATAGCCCCAGTCCTAGTGTTTCTTTGAGGCTGGATCTGGAAGATTGCTTGTTTCCTTATGATTTCCTACATTTCTGTTTCTGCATTTGGACTTGCAAGTAATTCTGTGCATCATAATCCTAGTAACCTCTTTGATGGTTCGTTGAATATTGTTGCAGCAATGGTTGCACATTCGTTGGAAATTGTGGCCATCAACCGGAATCTGAACATTTTTTATGAGGTTTGTGTTTCATGTATGGAGATAAACGTTTAGTGCACTCACATTTTAGTAGGATGATCATAGTTTCCATGTTTGGAACACAACCATTTATCTCCGGCCTTTAGAAAGTCTTGGTCAATATTTTTACAGCCTATGTTGTGCCACTCTTTATCAGCAGGCATGTATGTTACTGCACCCCTTATGGCGAAGGTTTTACCCTGCGTGAAATAATTTTTTTTAGGAAAAGTACATACATAAGGGTGCAACCAATGACACGTTGTATACCGGGATTTCGTCATCATTTTTGGCAAGAACTTCAGATAAGGTAAAATTGGTGTGCACTCTTCCGGTATTTTGACTCGGAATATGCGCACCAACACTTGTATTATCTCCTTCAATGTCTTATTTTTGCAACCTATGTATAGAGTTAGTTAATTTAGAATTTCAGGTTTTTATTATTTACTATTAGTTGCTTTTAGAAACAACACACAGGTCTAACAACATGCGTCCACTATTGATGGGCTAAGATAAACATGAGTCGCCCTTGTAGACTGAAGTTGAATTTTTCCTGTTGTGGCGAAAAACAATGTTACGTTGTTTTTATTTGTGCATAGAGTGTTATGTTAGAGGACATGTACCATTGAAATCTGACCTTTAATGCTGTGCAGGCGAGTATTACTGGATAGACAGATGCCTCTATTGCAACCCTTGGAAACCTGTTCGAACAAGCTGCTATTTCCTCCCACAACTATATCTCCTTGTTCCTGCATTTTTTAGAAACATAATATTGTTGTAGGCACACCACGCAAACATGGACTGTAGTCACATTATATTAAAAGAGACCAATTTTTGTCTAATGGTGAAATAAAGTTGGCCATAGCAACCCTAAATACAATTTTAACAATGATTATTCAAATTTGTCTAAGAACTTATTTGGGGATATTTCATGCATTGCAACGCCTAATCCTTACGCAGCCAGGTGTATTTCAATACGAAGAACAATGACTGTCCCCAACAAAACATACTGAAGCTTCATAAACAACATGATTGACACTCATCAGCTCATCAAAAATAGAAATAAAAGTAGGTGTTTACAAGACATTTAATGTGAATTTGTCCTTTTAATTGTTAAATAACCGGACAACCGTGTCTTACAAACATGTCATCAATAACAAATTTAATACATATTAGAGGGTCTTTATATTATCATTAAATAACTGAAATTCAATTATTGTTCATCTGTTAAATTCATATTTCAATATGAATGGCATATGTTGGCTGATTTGGATTACATATAAGGAAAGGATGAAACGGTTTCATGTTAAAGTTATATTGGTATTAAAGCTACGTTGGTATGATGTCTTTCAATTTGATAGTCACTAATGGATTTCCAGCTCTCGTATGGTTGTCTTTCATATCTTGAATTATGCCTATGTAGTCGGCACAACGAAAAAATATAGATTACATGAAAATACATGTGTGCAGGCAACAAAATTAAGTTGACTGGTTGTTCAAGTACTCTTTACCCACAAGAAACCTGTTTTCGCTTTTTGGAATTTTTTTATTTTCTCGTGAATATATTCTACTTTTTCTCAAGTTGCAAATTCAAAGTAGGCATTTGAAAATTCAGTTGTGTCATCAATTGGTGTGACTGCAGTTGCAGTTCCAATTCGCTTATGGGCTGGATGGCCCAAAGTTGATGTATACTTATCAGGCTCTGTGCACGCATATCCGTTAAATCTATAGCAGCGTTGTAGTTGAAGTTTTGAGGCAATCGCTCGTTGATCAGCACCCCCCCTTAGCTACAACTTGTACCCCGATGCCTTGAAGCAAGGAAGTGGTAAACATGATATCAAGTGCATGTTGTATCAAGAAACCTTCAAGAGGGAACATTTTGTAGATAGTTTGCGTAGAAACTCAAACGTTGAGGCATTTTTCAAACTGAATGAACATGTACTTGAATAAAGCCTTAACATCTACTTACAGACATAATTATTAAACTTTTAAAAACCAGAAAATGTCTCATTATAAGTTGGGTAGACATGAAGAGAAGGTAGTGTCGCTTAAACAACAAGTACAACTATACACATGTGCTACATATATAATAACAATGAATCATAATCCTTGTTACTGGTAACTATTTTTGTTTAATGTAAGTGAGTTTACTTCTCTGTCTACGAACACATAACACGTCTCGTTATCACAAAAGCTGGTTTCCACATACGGATAACTCGCACTTCTAGTTCTAGAGCAGGACCCCCTGGCTTATGAGCTGATATACCCGTGTCTTCCATAAAGAGATGCCTGTTTTAAAGGAAATAGTCGGAAAGTTACATCAGCTATAAACATGGTAATCTAACATCCTAATGTAGGAAAGTTCTATCGATATTCTCATCTATGAAATAGGAATACATCTAACATCCTAATGCAGGAAAGTTCTATTAAAATCCTCATGTATGAAATAGGAATATAAAGGAAGTAAACCTGCTCGGTGTTAAGCTTATCTAATAATTCGATATACATAATATTCAATGTTTTGTTATTACTGTTTTCAACACTTCTTTTGGTTAGTATTTTCACAGAGTTAGGTGATGTGGCTTGTGATAGAGCGACATATAACTGGCCATGACCAAAAATTGGCTCTGGTAAATAAATGCCTATTTTTTAATGACTGACCCTAGCTTTTATTTATAGTCATAACATAACATGTTTTCACAAGGAATTGTCTCCTTGTAAATACAAAAGGAAGTTCTTTCGAGTTGTAAACAAAGTTAATACGTGGAATGTATACTTTATGACCTACATATGTCCTTGTTATGATGTGAGCCTCTATAACACCCGGTAACAACTACGATACTAATAGTCTTGTGCCATTGCACATACCATTTTTTGGTCTATATTACGGGTTAATTTAATTGGAGTGTTTTTCAGTTTTATACTATGTTTAGGGAGTCCGGGAAAGTTATGCATGTTAAGATATCCTACTGGATACCTGGCATCAACGTCGGCACCATCTCTAGAATGTGGTACCATGAAATCAGTGCTGAAATATGAAAACCATTCACTCGGACACATTTTCTGAACCAAGTCATCTATTTCATCCATTGTTTCGTTTTTAGGACATATTACATAACATTCCGCAATTGTTGTAGCGCTAGGAGAAAGCAAGTGCTCCTCATCGTACACAAATCTTATGAGATCAAAAAGAGCAGCGTTGCTATCTTCAATATACATTTGTAAAGGAATGTCGATAATCTTAACATCTGGGCTAGCAGCATCAAGTGGAACGCCCTCCTTGCCATCACCAATCCTTAACAACCATTCTGAAAAAAGCATTGTTTCCACTTCTGTTGGGCCTTGAGAACATGAGGTTGAAACCCTCAACTTAATAGAAAGTTTAATGGTGAAGTATTTCCATAGATACAATCTAGGTAGACATGATGCTATGATTTCAGCCTTTGAACGCTTCGGCTTAACGGGAAAGTGTTTGTCGGAAATCACCTCCTAATAAAACAGACTTTTCCCCGAATAGCACCCTAGCATTGTTGGTGAGGTCTCTCAATGTCTTATCAAGGGACTCGAAATATCTACGGTCACTCATCGGCGCTTCATCCCATATTATGAGTGTTGTTTCTAGTAAAAGCTTTGATAAGCACGTGTTTTTCTTAATGTGACAAAAATACTCATGAGTCAATTCCAGTGGTATCTTGAACCTAGAATGAGTTGTTCTGCCTGAGGGAAGTAACAAGGAGGTAATTCCGGATGCAGCAACTACCAAAACAATCTGTCCTGTTGACCTTAAAGTTGCAATCATGGTCTTCCAGAGACATGTCTTCCCAGACCCATAATATCCATATACAAACAGCAATGCCTGTGATGGTGTGCACCTAGAACAACATCATACACTGCCTTTTGTTCAGGTTGGAGTTTAGCTTTCAACGACAGGTGTTCAACATGCAATGCCTCCTTGTCATAGAATTTTTCTTCTAGTAATACAACATTCCTGAGTACAGAGAGTGTAGATTCGTTTGGACGCTGTAGTCCAAAGTCCAACAGTGATCGTGGCGTAGAGTTTGAATTCAGCAAAAGCTCTAACTCATACAATACATACTGCTAAATGGCTTCGGGGTTTATAAAACGCGAAGAAACATTAAGTGAGCAATTTTCAATTCCGTAGCCTAAGCCCTCACCTAGTCGCTACCGATTTTCTGTCCATAACCAAAGTGGATTAGACACATCGCAATACAACAAAATGTGTATGAAGAGAGACCTGACTTCTGCTGCTGTTGCCCATTCAAAAGCCTCAACAATAGTCGATAACCACTACCGATCGTCCCCAGTTAATCCCAACTTTTCATAGGCTACCCTAAACGTTGTAAACTTAACACCACCAACAGTTCTAATGTCTGCATATGAACAACTGGCTTGATAACTAAGCAAAATTCATAGATAGAAAAGCTCACCACACGTTGGGTGAATGTATGTAAGCCTACCGACAACGGGTAACCTTTTTGACCTTCTTCGTACCAATGACTTTATAGATAAGTCCCATCTATACTTGGTGAAATAATCTATATAACGGAGGTGTCTACCAGATTCCACAGAGCCTATTTGTGAAGACAACTCAAAACTATTGTTTGCAAGCCATTTTGTTAACGTTGTCTTACCAACACGATCGTTACTCAAAATATCATGCAGTCTTTGTGTTTGCCTGAAAGTCAGATTCTGTTTGCCCTCAAGATGAACAGTCAAAATCTGAACCGGTGGGTTCCTATGATGTATTAGAAATGCAAGTATACGCCATGAAGCCTCATGCGAACATACAAACCGTCCATCAAGATAATTCTTTATCTCATCAACAATCTCATGAGTTTTGGTTGCTGAAGAGCCAACCATATCGTCATGCTTTGTTAAAGCAAATATTACTCTGTCAGCACCTATAAAGAGGTACTTAAACATGTATTTAATTAGCATACTCCATCCATAATATTCAACGTTTATATGCGCGTCAAAATGCAACAGCAGGCTAGCATTATACCAGACCACATAACCATTATCTAGAGGAATGCCTTGTTTTAAACAATAAGCTAAACCTGCAGATCCCCTGTAGTGGACATAACCTCCATCGTCAAAACACGTTTTCACCTCATAAGGCTTGGGAAACAGTTTTGAACACACAATGTTTTTCATACACGGAGAACTCATCCGGACTAACCCACATGTTTCGTGCATCATACTTTCAGTAACAATACGATGTCAAACAAGATCTTTTTATGGATTGGGTAGCCAACATTGATATAGCGATCAACATCGTCAGTAGTACGAATTCTGTAGGCATTGGCAACCCATAACAACGTATGACAATGAGGAAGCCCTCTTTTCTGAAACTCGATTGTGTAAAGCTCTAAACAAAAAAAGAGGTATAATCAGGTAAAACAGTATAGAAGCAATTCCACTGAAAATAGTAGGACACAACTAAGAAAACGCTGTCATACCAGCAGTAACATTATAGAAAAGTTTTGACATTTTAAGATACTTGATGAAAGACCACACTTTCAGCTCAAAAACCCAAGCAATTATATCAGGGCAATCCTGGGCACAGATGACTCCAACCACACTCATCTCCCTTGTAATCTCAGGCCACTTCTCATTACATGTGAACGTTATAAAATACGGAGGATTTCCATGCACCCGACAGAATGTAAGCGCATCTTGATAATGATTGTACATATATCTAGGCCCACCAGTAAAAGAGGATGGCAGAACCACCCTTTTGCTGATACTATGGCCCTCAGTGTCACCGCGAGATATGGCATCATGAATTCCTTCCAGAAACTCAGAATGAAACTCCTCCTGATTTCTACGTATGTAATCTAGTCGACAATGTTCAACGCAAACATATGTATCAACAAGATACTGCTGGAACAAACTTCTAGCACAAAGCGAATGGCTGTAAAGACCATGACGGTCGTGGAGCTGATAACAATAGAATATCGATGGAGTCAGGCTGCGATCATCACGTGACTCGTCAGGCAAAAGAAGCAATTATGTTGACCAACCTTGTCGGCATAAGGAAATAAAAGGGGGTACTGAAGCGGCATATACGACGGATGCAACATACTAACCCTATGTGGAGCATTACCCTTATCCCGAACTATCATATCAAAATCATCCGAACCAACACTGCCATCACATACAATAGCGCCTAGTGTATTCAACGAAGCCTCATCATACCTATGATCCCCAGCCCTACTATAAAGCTTCACGTAAAGTCAGGAACATGTTCTCGTTGGCACAGATCCCTTGCTTACCGAAATAGACGCAAATATCCATTAACCTCATCTAACATAGTTGTTAAGGTAGAAGCAATATCAGGTGATAATGATAGGGAGTTACTGCTGGAAAATAGACGAAACCTATTTAAAACCTCATTTCGGCTGTCAAAAATATACATCTGTAGAAACCTAGGATGGTCACCAGGCAATGGACATACGAAACCAAGCCAATGACAAAGCAGTCCAGCAACTCTAAATACTATGGGTCACTACCCTGATGAACAGATGTATCCACCGTTGCTCTAAAAGAGGTCATAGAAAACATCACGTTATACATGTGGATATCTGGCATAAAATCACGATCACGAAACGACGACTGCAACAACTCTGGGGGCTGCGTCGGAAAATCCTAGGAAACCCTTCCAGCCTTACAACATTTTTGGTATCGTGGCTGCGAGAAGGTAGAAAAGACGTCAGACATTCTACATGCCAAAACAGGGCACACAAAACTCACAAACCTCATACACCTTCCCAAATCCACATATTGAGGAGAGACTAGAGGACATGTCGAACCCTCAACCGGTGAATCGAAGGGAGTGTCTCCAACACCTGACACAAGCTCAACAGAAGACGCGTAGACCCGACCATAACAAAGAAGCGAGATGAGACGACTGTCTTTGTGACTGAAGCGATGCCTCAAAACACGAATTAGACAAAGATTCGGTGTCCGAAGGGATACCATCCAGACACCTACGTTTCACCCGAGAGTGCTACAAAATGAACAAAAACCATTAGAGGAAGCGGAGATTCGAGAAAGTAACATTCAAATATCAAACCAGACAGACGACAAAACACGCCTACAATAAACCCAAGACCCTAAACTAATGCTAGACAATTGCTTTCACCTTATACCTATGGACGAAGCGTTATATGTTTGTAATAAACAGTTATTTCAGGTTCTTGCTGTCTTTCACAATTGAATATTATAGAATTATAAAACAAACAGGAGCAATAATGAAAATCAAATTAATAGACGGTAAACAAAAACGATGTCTGCATGCAAACCACCCAAGAAAGCCCAAACACCCGTGAAGTCAAGTCCTGCAAAAATGATAAAAAAACATCTTAACTATTAGATAAAATCAAGAACTTCAAAATGAACAGCAAGAACATATAAAGAACATATGATGGGCAGAAAACATGGTAGATAAATTGGGTTAAACCTCTCCAGAATGATAGTTATCGGACGCACCCAAACAACCACAAACAAACAACATGCACTAATTAAAAATCCAATCAGATTCTTACACCGGTAAATAGACACACATAAACAACCACCGAAAATCTTGAAATCCCAAAAACCGAGAAACACTCAAACACACAGCGCATAGAAATCAAAAACACAAAATAGCCTAGGAAGAATATGCAGGCGGAACCCAACAGAAAACACAAACCGACAATAGATCACAACAAGCATGAGTAAATCAAAAAGAAGGACAAACATACCTGGTAGGAAGATCGGATAGAAGAAGAAGAACAATGAAAAATAAAAAAGGGCACAACAAAAAGAGGAAAAATAAAGTATGCACACATCAACACCAGTGCTGGCAAAAAAACACACGTGTCGTCCAAATAAAAAAAACTCAAAACAACACCCAACATGCCTCGAACTCAGGCCTAATCTATAACAAAAAACACAAGAACCAAACCAACCAAACCACAAATATGAAACAGAGCAAAATAAATATATATTAACATTACATAAAACAGAAAGGAACTAAAAACAAATAGAACCAATGACAACCATCCATGCAGGGCAACACTATTCATTCAACATTGTCTTTAAATATACAGGTTAATTAATTACCCAAAAACCGCTAAGAATCTTGATAAATAGCTTGAAAAGGTATTAACCATTAGATTTAATTATGAAAATCATCCCGTGAACATGAACATTGTATAAATTATACTGTTCAAATAGATTGATTCTTGAAACTTGTTCGGAACTCGTTCGAACAAAGCTTGAAAAATTGCTCGTTCGATTTTGGCTCGGTTGTAAACTAGCCGAGCGGCTCGGTTCAGTTTGTAAACGAGCCAAGCGGATCGGTTCGGGTTGTAAATGAAACGAGCAAGATAAGCTCGCTCACTGCTCGCTTGATTTTGCTAAAATTAATTATATATATATATATATATATATATAATGTGTTAGTTTATTTATTTAGAGTTTATGACATTACAATTTTAATTATTTACCACTTTTACTCTAGATCCCTTTTAATTATTTTAAACATTATTTTTTGGATGGTTAAAGAAGAAAAGTTTGGTATAGTGAAAGTGAAAATGGTTGCAATGGAGGTGGTGGACGTGTGTTCTATCGTGATTTATTCGAGCTTGAGGTAAAACTTTATTTGTCTTGAATATTTCTATTTTGTTGAACTTATTTTGTATATTTTCTTTTGTTATATTGTTGAATTTGAGTTGGAACTAGGAAATCTTGAATGAACAATTAATTTTGTGCGAAATTGTAATTTAAAACCAAGCAAAACCGAATAGATGGGGCGCTCGGTTATAAATTGAACCAAGTTCAAACGAGCATTTTTCGCTTGATTTCTTAAATTCAAACCGAGCCAAACGACTCAGTTTGCAAACGAACCGAGTTTGAACGAACCTTCCTTCGGTTTAGTTCATCAACAACCATAGTACAAATATTTTGCGCATTCAAGAGTATTTTCTATATTCTATGTTTTCTAGTTATTGGCTCGCATCGGCTAAAGTGATGTTGCGAGGAATGAGACTTCGCAAGTTGTTTATTTCAATTTTTTTAACTTTAGGCAAAAATTGTAACTTTAACTTCAAAATGAGAGTCTTAACGGTCATACCTAGGTTTCATAATAAGAGTGCGTTTAGTTCGCGTAATTTGTTGTAATTGAAATTAGAATTGAAATTCGAAGGAATTATATTTGAATTCAATATTATCCAAAGGATTTGAAATTTAAATGAATTGGAATCTATAAATGGAATTTAAATTCTAAATGCATTTTTAGTGACAGAACACTTATAAAGAAATTGAAATTTATCACCCGTTGCAAGCCGCCATCACCTTAACGACCACCGATTATTGCCGCAATACCACTGATAACCACCGCATCACACCGACAATCAACTGCAACCACTAACTGCGTCCGTTGCCGAAAACCGACCGTACCCCACTTCCACCTCCAACTGATAACGCCCATCGTCGAGACACGGTTCGGCAACGGTGGTCGGTGATAGTTGACAGTTAGTGGTGACGGTGGTCGGTGGTCTGGGCAAACAATGGGCAGTAGTGGTCGGCGTCGGGGTTGTGCGGCGTCGGTGGCGGCCGG
>BJCO01006532.1:0-11553 GCA_018326465.1 Flaveria floridana
ACATTTGATGGCGTCCGCCGCCGCCCTTGTCATAGGATCATCGTCGATTACCCAAAACCATTTGATGCCCCACTCACTACTTGCTTGTCGCCCTGCCCCCCGACAACCCAAACCCATCGAAAACCTATCATGCTGTAACTATTGTCAACAATCGGACAGTAGCCGCTAACCGCTCCCACCACCTACAAACACCCGTCTCCACCTACCGTGCCTACGACCGATTAACGACCGTCGACGCTAGCCTGCATTCGTTTTAGACATTCTCGAGGTGACTGTTAGTTCTCGGTTTTAGGCGTAATCAGTTGGTGACGATGATGGGGTACAACTGGTTTTTGGTAACGGGCGTGGTTGGTGGTCGGTGGTGGTGGTGGCGGTGGTTAGTGGTATGTAGCGAGCGATAATTAGTGGTCATGGAGGTGGTGGTTGTTTGCATTGGGTGATAAGTTCCAATTCCCTATATAAGTGTGTTGTCACTAAATGCATCTGGAATTTAAATTTCCTTTATAAATTTCAATTCTCTTGAATTCCAAATCCTTAGAAAAATATTGAATTCTAAATGCAATTCCTTCTAATTCAAATTAAAATTCCAATTCCAATTCTAATTCTAACAGATTTTGTAAATAAAACACCCCGTTATAGTTTGATACCATGACATCCGATTATCATAGGGATCTAGATGTCGACTAGGACTCAAGTTATGAGAACTCATTGTAATAGTTATCTTGGAGGCTGATGCTAACCAAAGATCTCTCATCATGTATTCTGAAGTATAAGGAAGTTATTTTAGAAGATTTAACAATGCACAAAGAAATTCTCTAAGTGTCAAATCTTCTGAAGCCCAAGACAAATTCTTCTGAAGTCAAAAGTGAAGTCTTCCGAAGCTTCAAGACAAAGTCTTCCAAAGCCTGAAGACTCATTTCTTTCAAAGAAAGAGAAGACATGCTTTTCTCTGACTTACTTTTAACAGAAGCTAAACCACTTTCTGCTATAATCTCTGAAGACTCACCAACTTATATGAGTTGGTGATTATCTCCATACTTTTGTCAACTGTAAATTATGGTATTTGAGTATGTAACTTACCACTCTTGTACTTTTATACTTTTTGTAATGGATTAGGATGTGAGCTATGACATGTCATCGTTACTTGTTAAAAGATAATCTGCCTACTTTACATTGATCTTGTTTTCTAGATTAGTGTTCCAGCTGGCCTTCAAAGTATGGTCGGTTATAGGATATAGTATAAAGTGTCTCATGTAACCATTAATTAGGACTAAGCCTTCTAACAATTGTAAACACTTGAGAGCAATATACGTCATCCTTGAAAACCACTCTCTTTGTTCTTGTGTTCTTACTTTTGTTATTTGTTTCATTTTCCTGGTTCCCTATTTGATTTGTTACGTGTTATACTCTCCACATTATAAAACTGTTGCATAACCATTACCCGATCCTGCAATTGGTATCAGAGCTTTTCAAGCTCTTGATTGTAAGATCTTACCGTCTTAAATCTTTTTAGTTTCACAAAACACTTACTTGCTTAAATGGCAACTCTCACTAAGGCTAAAATGGAAATTGGCACCATGACTAAATCTCCACTGATCAAACCTGATGACTTTGATACTTGGTGTATGAGTATGGAAGGCTTCATCAAATCACTAGATAGTAGGATATGAAGATCTGTAGTCTCAGGACCTCACACCCCAAGCACTACTTCAGCAACTGCTGGAGGTGGGGTGATACCATAGAACGTGGCTAAATATTCTTAGGAAGATTGGAAGAAGATTGATATAGATCAGAAGACCATGACCTCTCCTCAAACTGCTATGCCAAACTCTATTTATAGAGGCTTCAAAAAGTGCAAGACTGCAAAAGAACTATGGGATGCACTGAAGCTGATGCATAAAGGGTATGATAAAGCCAACAAAAACAAGAAGGATATCATAAAGCAGCAGTTTGAGAACTGCACCTTTAAAACAGGTGAAACTATGACTCAACAATATGATCGAGTGATAATAATTCAAGGTTTAATTAATCTAATTATGTGATTTTACATCATCATTAGTATGGAACAAAGTTACTTTGAGTTTGTTTTGATGTGTAGGGAATTTGAGCTTAAGGAAGCTTATTTTAAGGTGAATAAGCACAAGATGAAACCACGAGGACCAAATGCGCAATTATCAAAAGATGCAAAACAGGAAACAAGAACTAATTTTGGTGAAACATGAAGAGTATGGAAGAAGCGGGACGGAAATCGGAGTCCGAGAAGTGAAGAAATGCAAAAACCGAATGTTCAAGACCATGGTAAATTAAATGGGCATAACTTAGGCTAGGAAAAGAGCTATGGGACCCATGACCTGTCAACGGAAAGCTCGAGAAAAGTTACATGTGAAAATCAAAATTTTATAGGGGCGTGGTGTATGATACGCTGGGTATGGGCGTATGATACGACGGGTATGGGCATATAATACGCCGGTCAGCGTATTGGCGACGTATTTGTAGGCGTATTTGATGGAAAAAAATAGAAAGTTGGGCATCTGAAAATAGTGTTGGGTGTATGATACGCCTAGGGTCGGCGTATCATACGCTGGTGGTCAACTAACTTTCTAGTTTTATGGATTTTTAAGTTATTTAAAGATATTTAATCCCAATTCGAGAGGAGAACTTTTCCCAGCCGAAATCTAGCAAATTCAAGGTGATTTTGGGTGCTTTAAAGCTTCCCAACACATGCATAATCATTATTGATCATCATCAAAACAAGATTAAAGATTCAATAAGGACCATGAGTGGCTAGTTCTTCTTTGATTGCTTTCGGGAGTACAATTCTTGTCAAGTGAGATAATCGGTATGCTTTGATTAGGTTTTTGTATTGAACAATGAACTATTGAATTAAGTTTTATGTTTTGATTAACTTAAAAGATTTACTTGTAAATAAAGTTGTTTGTTTGATTATCAGTTTTCGGTTTCCTTGCATCGTGAGCTCATTAAGAAAGTTAGATAACATGATATAGGTAAATTAGAACATTGTGAATGAACGAATCTTAAAAGCTTGGTCCTTTGTTGTCACTTTAATCAAAAGCTGAAATCTTGAAATCATGTTCTTACAAACCCTAATTCAAAAGTATCAATTGATTATCTTGCAGAATTGGAAATCTGGAAGTGATTGTTTCGTATTATTTAATCAAATTAGTTTCAAAGTTTTTTGCTTTATGCAACTGTGCTCTTTAATCCATTTAAAGTTTCAATTTTTAGTTAAAAAGTTTGAGTCTTTTAGTTAATCGAGTTGAAATCGTTAAACACTTTCCACATATTTCCTGAGAATACGACCTTACTTACCCTTACACAATAAAGGTAGCTAAGACTGATAAATTTATTTTGTTTTTGATCGAGTCTCACCAACCAGATAAAAATGGCGCCGTTGCTGGGGAATTAGTGTGCTTAGTGTTTAATTGCATTTATTTGTTGTCTTAAAATTTATAAAAACCCAAAAAGAGTTTTACTTTTCTATTTTTTTTCTTTTTGTTTGTTTTCTTGTTCAGTATTACGCGAGGTATTCTTGTGTTTTCTTGTTTGCATATACCCACCACGTTAATGCATACAAGATTTTCAGGAAGGATATCATCATTGCACTTTGGTCCATAAATCGAGAAGACTGCAAGAGAAAATCGTCTATTTCAAAAAACTTTAACTGCAAAGACTTCTCAAATTTGTGGACAAACAAGATCTGAGGAAGGTACATCATCAGTAACAACTTATCGGATTTTAAGTCGACTTTCAAGGACACCTGAGAGTAACAATTCAAGAATGATGAATAATCCGGAAAATCAATAAGGGCCATAACCTAACGAACCCTTGGGAGATATCCCATTACCAGTATTCCCTCAACCTGATGATCCTCCACCTTAACCATAACTCGAGAAACCTCAACCTCTGGGGCCGATCCCTGTTAATCAAGGTGCGCAAAACCAACCTCCACCCGCAAACTTTCAACCGATACCAGATTTTTGGATTCGTAACCCAAGTTTTCAGCATGACATGGAAGGAAGTCATCACAATAATAACAAATGGTTTTTAGTCGAAGGAAGCCATCATACAACCTATGTGGATGAGTGGATTGATGATCAAGTTAATATGGACGGACCAAACCAACATGATTTTAAAAACTATGGAAATGAACCGGGTTATCAAAATCAACCAAATCAGGGTCATGGTGGTTACGCTCAACCACCCATTCGTAACAACGTTGGAGGTCAACCATTTAATGGCATACCCGCCAATCTGGGAGCTCAACATTATGTACCAGCACACGGTGTGGATAGTCACATTCGTCCCGCAATTGCTATCAATTCATCTCCTATAGTTTCACCAACATAAAGGGGATGAGCTTTTGAAGTCTGACCACAATGTTTGGGGATTCTCCCTCACTTCCATGGTATGGCAACTGAAGAACCCTATCTATATATATATATCCAAATTTAAGGCATCGTGCAGCACCATTGGTGGCCAATACTTTTCATCGGATGAAGTTAAATTGGTCCTATTCTAATTTACCTTTAAAGACAAGGCCAAACAATGGTTCATATCATTACCATCTGCAAGTATTTACACATGGGTATAAATGCTACAACAATTCTCGGATGAATACTATACTTCCCAAAGGACAAGTGATGCAAGGCGAGCCATTCTAGAATTTACCTAATAATCAGGTGAACAGTTCCATGAAGCTTTTCACTGATTAAAAGAGATGCTAAGAACATGTCCACATCATGGCATAGCTAAGTGGGAGTTGATTTCAGCATTCTATGATGGGCTATCACCGGAGGATGTTAGAGATGTAAATTCCAAAAGTGCAGGAATGTTCACCTTAAACCATGAGAATGATGATTAGGATATTCTTGAAAGGATGAGTGTAATCTCCAAGAAGCATGCACAATCAAGCCGAAGGTCAAGGGGTGCAAACATAAAGATGATGAATAATCATGTGGCCATGGATAGAATTGCGGTTCTAGAATGAGAAATTGCAAGCCTTAAAGTTGGAAAGAGTGGCATGGTGAACATATTTAGCGAGTATGAAGGTGTGATATGTGTAATGACATCAGCCATACATCGGTCACGTGCTACTTGAATTTGAGGAAGAGTGAAGAAGTACATCAATTACAAGGCCAAGGAGAAAGGAAGACATATGACATAAATTCTAACACTTATCATCCTAGCCTTAGAAATCACCCTAATCTTAGATATGGTAATTCTGCTAGCCAATTGAATCCTCCTTTTCAGGTACCAAATCAAGGAAGCAACCAAAATCAATGACGACAACAAAGCTACACCTAAGGCGGCTACCAATGGAATTTACTACAATCAAGGGAATTACCAACAAGGAGGTCAATACCAATAAATGAATCAACAAGGGGCTTCTACTGATAGCGGTAATGATAATGCAATTTTAACAACAATTCAGAACTTAGCTAAAGACATGAAAGAATTCAAACAATTCAAAGAGGTACAAGAAAAGACCAATGAGGCCATTGCCAAGCAGCTAGGACAATTAGTTGAACAATTATTTGGATGGGAACAAAGGAAGCTTCCAAGTCATATAACAAAGAACCCTCAACATCAAGCTTCAACTTTAAAGAATGTGCACATCAATTCGCTTAGTAATGTTCCTAAGTTTGAAAGTATTGATTATGATTTAACCACTCTTTCTCAAGTAGTTGAAGGTAACGACAAGGAAGTTGATGAAGTGGAAGGAAATGACTTAGGAGAACCAATTATTCTCATTCAAGTTGGGAAATTTAAAATCAAGCATTATGAATCCGGTGTGAGTATCCTCCCAAGAAGTTTGTCTGACCAATATGACTTTGGTACATTACATGAAACTGACAAAATAGTGGTGCTTGCTGATTCGACATGGAAACAACCTCGAGGGATGGTTAAGGATGTGATCATCAAGCTAGGAGAGTTCTACTATCCTGTAGACTTTATGGGGCTTGACTACGCACCGGTAAGGACAAATGAGTAACCAAAGGTTATTTTAGGTCGACCATTCTTGGCAACATCCAAAACTCAAATCAATTGCTGAGATGGAATTATCGATATGACATTCAAAAACCATAAGTTGTACTTTAATGTGTTTTCAAAATCAATTACATATGTAGTTAACAATGATTGTTCTATATCAGATGCTACTAATGAGTGTGCTCCTCCTTACATTTCACATGTAAGCGAGGATATCACCAAGAAGAATGGTTTTGATCCTTATAGGTTTTGAGCTTGATAGTGTGGAAAAGAAGGAGAATGTGAAGGTGGAGCCACCAAGGAATGAAAATACGAGACGAAAGGTTAAAATGGGTAAACCACTAGATCAAAAGAATTCAAGGATTAAAGAAGCAATGTTTGGCAAAGTTTGAGTGAACAAGAGACACTATCAAGCCAAGAGAAACATTTATATGAAAAGAAATTTGGAGAAAAGCATTCAATACGACACTGTAAGTGTTCTCAGGCAAGGTTCAGCTGAAGACATAAAACTTAGTGCTTACGGGAGGCAACCTGAGAACTTTATGGGTATGTTCAATAGAAACCCTCATGTGACTACAACTCGTCCACTCGAGTCTACCGATGGGTTTAAAGGCTTGTTGCATACGCTAAATGAAACCATGATTCTTATGAAAGTAAGTTTTAATTCTTCTATTTGTTGTGTGTTTTTGTTTTGTTTTGATAGTCAATTACGAGACGTAAGCATTCAAGTGTGGGGAGGCACAAAGCAGGTGATGAAGGTTTTCGATAATGATTTCGATCAGGTCCATGTGCTCTTTCCACTACTTTGGTTTTGAAAAATATTCTTTTCATGCTTTCGTTGAAATTTATTGATGATATATTAGGATATGGCATACTAGTCTTCCTTCGCAATGAATTGTCTTGTTTAGCAATAATAGGAATGAAATTAAAGATCTAATTCCCTATGTTACGAAAATACTAATTGTGACCACCATACATTGAGGACAATGTATCTCAAGTGTGGGGATAAGGGAAGAATTGAAAAAAAAATGAAACATTAAAAAATAATAAATAAATAAATAAATAAATAAATAAATAAATAAATAAGTAAATAAATAAATCTTCAAATAAGCTTAATTGTGCATGAGACCTAAAAGTTTTTCATACATGGCTAATTATCATTTGCTTGTGCATATATAGATCTCTTGGTATGCTTGTTTTGAATTGTAGAAAAGCATTCCCATCATGAGTTTTTTAGGTAGAATTCTTAGGAGGCATAACGAACCAGTTGTAGATGACATACGTGCTTCATATTTTTAACCCTTTCCCACTATTTTCATGAGAGTTTGAGCCTAATTGAGCAACTCATAGCATATGTTGATTTGCTTTATATTTTTTTCACATAATTAGGGAAACCATAATGTGCATCTAAGTTAGAACTCGTGTAATTGATGTGTGTCAAGATCATAAACCAATATGTGCATGAATGTGATGGAGGCATTAGGAATGAACCATTTGTTTAAAAGTTTTTTTGAATTCCATACCTTGATAAATTTCCTTTAGACACCATTTTGAGACCCAACTTGTCGTTTGAATAACCCGAAACAATAAAACTATAAAGCCTTAGCCTTTTATGAAACCTCGGGTGATGAAGTCCAATCCATGACATGTCTAAAATTATCGTTTAAGTATTAGTTCAATAATATTATGATTGATTTGAATCTGGTTATATATATATATATATATATATATGCAAAAAAGATAGAAAAAAAGAAAGAAAAAGCTAAATATAAGGTCAGATTGACCAAAATATGCAACAACAAAAATAGTGTGAGAACTCTATGATATGATTGCTATTAGAGGATAGAAACTGATAAACATTACATCTAACATGTTTAACTTGGATTTCATTACCCATTAGCCACTCTAAATCCCTATTCTATCCCACCTTAAATCTTAGCCTAATATTACAACCCATAAAGACCTCTTGATTTATGTGTTATATTGTGTTAATTGATGGCGATATGATTAGTATATGAGCTTATGATGAAAATGTACATTCTTGGTTTGAGAGTTCCAGATATACTAGTATATAATCACTAGTCCAGAAAATCAACCGAGTGGAGTGTTCAGTGTGAGGAATATGAATGCATGAGTGTTTTAAGCAGTAGGTGAAGTTATGCCAACTAAAGATTTTAAGCTTAAAACATAATTGATATTACACGTTGGGTTGTGATCTTACATGACAAAAGTTTAAAACTAAGTATGCCTTGGGACCTTAACTTATACAAAATTGTGATAAGTTAGCATGTTTAATTAATTAAGGTGAATTATGCAAGAAAGTTTGTTTGATGACAAACAAAAGGTTAAGTGTGGGGATGTGATCGAGTGATAATAATTCAAGGTTTAATTGATCTAATTATGTGATTTTACATCGTTATTAGTATGGAACGAAGTTACTTTGAGTTTATTTTGATGTGTAGGGAATTGGAGCTTAAGGAAGCTTATTTTAAGGTGAATAAGCACAGGATGAAACCATGAGGACCAAATGCGCAATTACCAAAAGATGCAAAACGAGAAACCATAACTAAGTTTGGTGAAACATGAATAGTATGGAAGAAGCGGGATGGAAATCGGAGCTCGAGAAGTGAAGAAATGCAAAAACCAAAGGTTCAAGCCCATGGTAACTTAAAATGGGTATAACTTGGGCTAGGAAAAGAGTTAAGGGATCCATGACCTGCAACGGAAAGCTCGTGAAAAATTACATGTGAAAATAAAAATTTTATAGGGGCCAGGCGTATGATACGCCAGGTATGGGCGTATGATATGCTGGTCAACGTATTGGCGACGTATTTGTGGGTGTATTTGAAAAAAAAACAGAAAGTTGGTCGTCTGAAAGCAGGGTTAGGCGTATGATACGCCCAGGGTCAGCGTATCATACGCCGGTGGTGAACTAACTTCCTAGTTTCGTGGATTTTTAAGTTATTTGAAGATATGTAATCCCAATTCGAGAAGAGAACTTTTCCCAGCCGAAATCTAGCAAATTCAAGGTGATTTTGGGTGCCTTAAAGCTTCCCAACACATCCATAATCATCATTAATCATTATTAAAACAAGATTGAAGATTCAATGAAGACCATGAGTGGCTAGTTCTTCTTTGATTGCTTTCGGGAGTACAATTCTTGTCAAGTGAGACAATTGGTATGCTTTGATTAGGTTTTTGTATTGAACAATGATGTATTGAATTAAGTTTTATGTTTTGATTAACTTAAAAGGCTTACTTGTAAATAAAGTTGTTTGCTTGATTATTAGTTTTTAGTTTTTTTGCATCGTGAGCTCATTAAGAAAAGTATATAACATGATATAGGTAAATTAGAACATTATGAACGAGTGAATCTTAAAAGTTTGTTCCTTTGTTGTCACTTTAATCAAAAGCTGAAATCTTGAAATCATGTTCTAACAAACCCTAATTCAAAAGTACGAATTATTGATCTTACAGAATTGGAAACCCAGAAGTGATTGTTTCATATTATTTAATCAAATTAGTTTTAAAGTTTTTTGCTTTATGCAATTGTGCTCTTTAATCCATTCAAAGTTTCAATTTTTAGTTATAAAGTTTGAGTGTTTTAGTTAATCGAGTTGAAATCGTTAAACACTTTCCACATATTCTCTGAGGAGATGATCTTACTTAACTTTACGCAATTAAGGTAGCTAAGACCTATAATTTATTTTGTTTTTGATCGAGTCTCGACAACCAGATCAAAATACTTTAGGTATGTTGATATTGTAGATACTCTGATGGATGTTGGAATTAAACTTGAGAATATGGACATTGTGAGCAACTTTATGTTCTCTATTCCCACACAATTGGACAAACTATTATGTGGCCATTAAGAGAACTGAAAACCTCTTTACTCTTACTGTCACAGAGCTATATGGTATCCTGCGGTTTGCAGATGGAGATGAACATGCCAAATTCATCAAGTAGCTTATACAAGAATCAACAGAGTTCAACCCTTCATATGGTTGAATGAGATGGCAGAGAACCACATCATTATCTCATTTGCTACCTTGACAACTCATAAAGTGGCCCTTTCATTACCTTTCCGGAGACACCAAGGGAGAGCTACACTCAAGGAAGCCCATTCCAAGAACCAAGCTCTTCTCAAGCCTTCGTGTCTTCAGACTAAAGTTGTGGAAACTTTCTATTTACTCTTGAAGATTTGGACTGCATCCATCTAGATGACCTGGAGTATATGGCGATAGTCTAGCAGATGGCTCTTCTCACACATAGAGCCAAGAAGTTCTACAAGAGAATAGGAAAAAAGTTTCCAAACAATGTAACTAGTAGAAAGTTTGGGCTGGATAAAAGGAAAGTGAAGTGTTACAACTGTACCAAATAGGTCACTTTGCTAGGGAGTGTAAGTGTCACACCCTGAGACAAGGAGGGTGGGACGTCACAGACTAGCAACATACATGGCAGCGAAAACAAACCATCATAAGAGCACACAAGTAGAGAAATCAAATGGCATTACTTAAGTTTAACAAGTTCAGGACTATAACAATAGAGCCCGGTTACAACAGAATTGTTTCCGAACAAAGTGTACATAAGTTTTAATTAACATCAAATGTAAATTGTCCAAGAGTTAAAAGTTGAGTCTAATAATGCCATGGGGTCATGGTGCTAGGTCATCCATAAGTCTTCTAACCAAGTTAGGCTCCCATCAAGGGTTACCAGAAACATGCTCAAAAAGATTTTGTGTCAACTAAAAAGTTGGTAAGTTAAAACGCTTAAGTTTGTAAACAAAAGGTTTCTTTGAAAATCCATAAGTTGTTTCTAAAATCATAGAATTACTATTGTGGGGTCACAGTCAACCCTGTACTCAGTCCCGATTAGCCTCTTCTAAAGTTGTGTTACACCGGTTAACCAATGGGGAGAACTGAGCCTCAAAACAGTGCAACATACCTGCTGGATGGTTCACCATAGTATCTTATAAAAACTTGTCACAAGACACAAATGATCCATCAGGATCTTAGTGGGGTACCCTTCTTATATAGAAGGCACTGTGCGTGAGGGATTCCACAAATAGATCTACCCATATAAAATATGTGGTTCACAAAAAGAATTAATGATTGTGATACAAGTATAAGCAGGTGTTAGGACCGTGTACGTACGAAGTACTAACTGATTCAACGTGATACCGAATCAAATAGCGCGAAATTCTATTTGATTGGTGATCCAATCAGAGAGAACGTTAATCGGATCAAACCTAACGATTAAAATACGTTAAATATGAAGTAGGAATGATCAGAAACGTTCTATGAACTTAGAAGGGACGCTCTGTGCGAACTGGGACGGATAGGTTTGTCAATTATCAAAGTCTCCCGTTTTTTCACGAATTAAGTGGTATTTATAGGTTACAGCTTTCATTCATACGACTGAGCCAAGCGACTGGCTTAGTCGTGCGACTGAGTTATACGATTGATTCATTCGTACGACTGAGTCAGTCTTATGACTCAATCGTGCGATTGACTCAATCACCTGGTTCAGTCTTGCGATTGGCCC
>BJCO01006537.1:0-10259 GCA_018326465.1 Flaveria floridana
CTCTCTCTAGAATGGGCGTTTGAGTGAAAATGAGAGTTGCTCAGCTGATCCATCTATTTATATGCCAAGCGTTCCCGGGACCCCAAACTCGTTAAACTCGTGACCCGAAGGGTTAACTCGGTGTAATACCCACAACCATTTTATATTTATTAAATGGCTTTCGTCCGAGCCCGTCACTATTACTTGACTCGATTGGAAAATTTTCCGGGTGTTACAGGTTTGATCATCAAGAATGAGGCCAGACTTGTTGTTCAAGGATACACACAAGAGGAAGGGATAGATTACACTGATGTCTTTGTACCCAATGCAAGACTTGATGCTGTGAAAATCTTCCTAGCTTTTACAGCAACCAAGAATTTCACAACTATCAACTTGATGTCAAATATTCATTTCTATATAGGCATATCGATAGAGAAATCTATATGTGTTAGCCACCTAGATTTGAAGACCCACAGCAGCCCAACTATGTGTGCAAATTGGACAAAGCTCTTTATGCGTTACACCATGTAGCTAGACTGTTATATGAGACACTGTCTCAGTTTCTTCAGAAAAATGGCTACACTATAGGCACCATAGGTAAGACATTGATAAGACATTATTCATAAAGAAGTCTGGGAAGGATATGTTGCTAGTACGAGTCTATGTTGATGACATCACATTTGGTTCTTCAAATAACCAAATATGCAAAAGAATTTGAATGCATCATGAAGAGGAACTTTTGAGATGAGTTCCATGGGAAAGATGGATTTAATCCATGGAATTCAAGGGAAGCAGATGAATGAAGGGTTCTTCATCAATCAGTCTAAGTATATCAAAGACATCTTAGAAAGATTTGAGATGAAAGATTGTAAGCCGGCCAAGACACCAATACAAAGAAATAATGATCTTTGCCCTAATTCCGAGGGGGAGGATACTGATTAGCATCAGTACAGGCAATCATTGGATCTCTAATGTATCTTACTGCAAGTAGACCTGATATCATGTTTGCAACCTGCATCTATGCAAGATATCAGGCTGCTCCTAAGGTGTCTCACCTAATTGTTGTCAAGAGAATCCTTAGATACCTTAAAGGGGCTCCCAAATTAGGCCTTTGGTATCCTAAGAACAAGGATTTCAACATTTATGGATACACTAACAATGATTATGGTGGCTGTAATATTAATAAGAAATCGACACCAGGAGGATGTCAATTTCTTGTTGGAAGGATCATCTCTTGGCAATGCAAGAAGCAATCAGGTGTCTCTACATCAACTGCTAAAGCTGAATATATTGCTACTGCAAGCTGCTGTGCTCAACTGTTGTGGATTCAGAATCAGATGTTAGACCATGTTTTTAACTTCATGGAGACTCCCATCCATATAGACAATAAGAGTGCTATTTCTATCACAAAAAATCTCGTCAAGCACTCCAAGACAAAACATATTGACATCAGGTATCATTTCATTCTAGATATAAATGAGAAAAACTTGATCAAACTAGTCAAAGTTGATTCAAATGAACAATATGCTGATTTGTTCACTGAATATTTTGATAAGCAAAGATTTAAATATTTAATTACGTCTATTGGGATTATCAACATTGATTAGTAAACCTCTTTTCAAAATCTTTTGAAAATATGTCATGTCTAAATTTGTCTACTTACAATCTAAGCCCTGTTACAAAAGATTTTCTTCAAAATTCTCTAAGTATAAATTTTTCCGAAGAGAAATTTACCCTCAGAAGACATCCTTATTCGTCTTCTGAAGGCAAATTTCTCTGCACAAGTATTCTCTTTCGAAGAGTTTTTAGCCTAGGATGACTATTTGATCAAAGATCAAATTTCCTTCCGAAGGCTGCTAACTTCTTCACTCAGAAGAACACTTTACTCTCGGACGCAAATTTGTCTTCAAGACATACTTTGATTCGAAAGGAAACGTGTCTTTGGAAGACAATGAGGAAAGAGAAACACAAGTGTTCTCTCGGAAGCAATTTTACTCTCGAAAGAAAACCTTACTATGTAACGAAAATCTTTTGGCCACACTCTGCAAAAAGTAAAATCTTATTGATGATTGTCAGAATATTATAAAAGGTCTTTCTTACCGGCATTGTCAAATCAGAACCCAAAACGTCCTTTCACCTTATCGGTTCGATTTTTCACCTTATCAGTTTGATTTCTCACGACCATTTAAATATTTCCGACCTTTCACTACCATTGGAAAGGCCCTGAAATCTTCATTGTTATCTTCACTCACTCTCAAATTACTACTCTCAAACTCCTTTGAATAGTATCTTCTTGAAACAATGGCCTTCAATCCCCAGCATAACCAGGTCGCCATCCTTGACTCTTTCATGGATGACAACTTTGCCCCAATCATTCAATTCCTAACCCAATCAGCATATTTTACTGCTCTGACTGTTAACCCCACCATTTATTCAAACCATATGGCCGAATTCTGGGCCAATGGTCAAAATGACATGCTTAACGGTCAAAGGGTTATCATGTCAAGAGTATGCGGATAGGAGATTACTATCAGTGAAACCACTATCAAGGAGCATCTGGAGCTTTATGATGAAGGCGCCCCCACTGAGTTCCCCAAACAAGATTTGGAAGGCACATATACCCAAATGGGATATTGAGGAGACGTCAACAAGTCTACAGTCTACAAGTTCAATTTCTCCTACAACTAAAAGTTCTTATTGCATGTTGTCCTGCATAGCTTGTCCAGCAAGTCAGGGGGTTAGGATCAAATCCTTTCTGATCTAGGCTGCCTGATCCACGGGTTGGTACAGGGCCTCAGATTCAACTACTCTAAGTTTGTGCTACATAACTTGAGATGTAATCTCACTAGGAACACATTTTACATGTATCCTAGGTATATCCAGCATATTATCAATTCTGAGTTGGATTAGGATAAGCTACATTTGCAGATATTCTAGTTGTTCCCTAAATGAGGTCGGGTATCTTCAAGATGCTGAAGATGATATCCGTCAACTTCACTGGAAGGTTCATTAACCTTCTTCCAAGTATGCTTGAGCCAATGGCTCCTTATGATATCCCTGTAGACCTACCAGGTGATGAACCCACACCAGACACCACCACTTCACAGCTAATAACTTCTTTCCACCCTATCAAAATCACCTACCAATGACACCCCAAATGAACCCTTGTTCAATCTACTCTGATTGAACAAGTCCCCACTATTCAAACCAAAAATGCTAGAGTGGAACAAAGGGCTCCCACTCAGCCAGAGGTCCAACCATCCTCCACAATTGACCTTAATATCAGTGTTGAGTCTCCTTAGTCTAAACCTGATGAGCCTATTACCCAAGCCTCAATCCCTCAGAGTGAGTTCCAACACTTCTTTGAGCAGCCAAAAAAGGACACCCACTTCACTGGCTCAATGCCACTAGATGTTGACCAAGGTCCCGGGTTATTACGTATAACTACTATATCCTTCATGGTCCTATTAACCTAATCTGATGAGGATCTCATGTTTCCTCAAGGCTATGATGTTCATCTACCACACCACTCTCCAGATCAGCCCTAGGGAACCTCTGATTTCTAGCCCACATTAGTTAAGCCAAACTGAGGTGAGTCCCACAGGTGTGGAGGGGACTCATATAGGCTCAGTTGCCACTACTGAGAGTGTCTCATTGACCACTGAGGAGGTAACATCGCTGAGACTGGGTCTACTGTAACCTTGCCAATAGATATCTCTGAAAGTGACATCAGTCCGTAAGAGAAATCAGGGTGCCAAGAAACCACATCTAGTGGTGTGTATGAACATACAAGGTATGTTATCTCATCTCCCTATGATTTAGTACCTATTTTATAAAGTCTTAAACATTGAATTCAAGGTTAGGACTTTAGAAAATACGTCTGCCACACAACAACATGAGATTGAAAATCTCAAGGCCAAACTAGCTGAGACACAGATTGAGAAGTTTGTTAGGCATGCACCAGTTCAAGTCTCTTTAAGTTCTTCCTCTACCTCATCTACTTCTCAAGATGATGCTACCAAAAATAGGGAGAATGTACAGAGTCAATAATATGAGGATCTTAACCTGGCTATCTCAACTCCATCCTCAACCTATCTTACACGCCAATACTCTATAGCCATTTTCCCTCAGCCACCTCCCATTGCAATTCAAGTGGATCCTAGGATGCTAATTGATCTTCTCAGATTTTTAACCAAGTATCTTATAAGCCCCTTACTTGAACAACCTCACCCGATGTTGCAGTAGCATACTTTGGAGCTAAAGAGCTTCAATGGTTGAGTACACCACCTACCACTGAGAAAGAAGTTGGTCAACCTAAGGTCCCTATTGAACCTAAGATTGACTTTGAAGGGGAAATAAGGACTAATGGCCCAGCAACTGAATTAGTTGGGATAGGTAGTTATATTCAAATCTCTTCTGAAGCTGAAGTTCAAGCTGCAGAAGGGTTTATTAAATTGCCATCCTTATCTGATGATCTACTTATCAGAGAGGTTATCCTTGATCTAGCCTCTGAGGTAAACAGTAAGGACTTTCTCAAAATCCCTCTCTCTTTAACACCACAAGTTCAACCCCACTCTTCCTAACCTGAATCATCCAAGCTAGAATCTCCAAAGGCTGAATCTTCCTCAGATCCCAAAGGAAAAAGGAAGATGACATCTGAAGAGATGCTTGAAGAAGAAAGGTTAGAAAAGCTAAAAAGAAAAGGTGGACTCGACATTGGGAAGCTGTTGGCTGCAATCACCAAGGTAGTAGCAGCTCAAGAATCTATCAATAATAAACGAAGAGTGGAGGTGATACATAGGCTTATCAATCTGGGAATGGATAATGAAGAAATGCTCTTACTCCAACTTGATGGGCTTATAAAATTGCAGAAGGCAACCCTGCTGCAAAAGGGGAAGGAGGAAGTAGTAAGGTTGGTCGAAAAGGAAGAGAAGAGGAGAAAGTGAGAAGAAGATGAAAAAAGAAAAAAGGTGTAGAGGATAGCCTTCCTATGCTCAAGGGCCTATTCTCAGGAGGAGCTCACTCCTTATGAAAATAATACGATCTTGTTCCTCTTTAACAAAGAACAAGATCAAATGAACAAGGAGAGGAAGAAAACCAAAAGAGAGAAGGTGAAGGAGAAGAAAAGGATGGAGGAGGAGGCCAGACTTGCGGCTGCCAAGAAGGTGGGAGATAAAGCCTGGATGAAGGCTTATCTCAGGGCCCACGGCTTCATAGGCAGACAAGTAGGACCCATGTCTGAGAAGACCCTACAACGACATTTTAGTGATATCAAAGCTGACATTCACTTAGGAAGAAGAAAAAAGGTATACCAAACTTAAAGTGTACAGAGGATGGTACCCGAACCAACACCCAAACCACAACCAAAAAAACATGAGCCCACACCTCTTCCATTTCCTATCAAAGCAAAACCCACTACTTAACCTTAAACCCCTAAACCTACACCATCAGCCTTACCTCCACCCTCATCCGGTGCTCTCAATAACCACCACCACTACTCATCCTAAAACCCAAAACATAACCCAAAACCCAACCATTATCCAAGCCATCATCTGAATCAACTAAGCATCTGACCTTAAAGGAGTTTAAGGAGATCAAAGGAAAGCTCATCAACTTCATAACATTGAGTGACATCTCTTGTGAGGAAGATTCCATAAGACTAAGATACATTGATGGCTCTTCATGTTCCCTCATAAGAGATGCATTCCTTGACTTGCCCTGGGGAACACTGGACCAAGCTCTTCAACTCTTGGCTAAAAACTCAAACTCTCTCATAGAAGAAGAAAAGAAGAAGTTGAGAAGAAGACTGGTAACTTAACTTAAGACTAGGAAAGGGGATAAACTGCCAAAATTGCCCCGCACTCCTAGGAAGAAAAGTGTCCAGTGGAGGTTTGATGAATCTTCTCACAACTTTGTTATGGAAATAGAAAATAGTGAAGTCAACAGACTTGACACACCATCTCTGCTACACTCAAGCAGATTTGACATTGCTGAGTTAGAAGAGAAACCATTCCCCAATCCCTTAAACTCCTAAGTAGCCGCTCAAATCAGAAATCACCTAGGCGCCTTCATCTTGCTGAGCTAACAAAGAAGGCAAGAACTGAAGAGAAGTTGAAGTTGAGAAAGGAAGAAGAAGAAGGTGCCACTACTAAAGGAAGGTCATTCCTTTAAATGATTCAAGGTACTAGTTCAGGTTCTATAGTTAGATGGGAATATGACTATAATTCCCATCAACTAACTCTCTTCAGAGGACAATAACAAAGGATATATGTCATTCATTGCAATAGATTGGACTTCCTATCTACAAATGACTTGTACAAACTTCTCATCAACACTTTAGGAATGAATAAGGAAATTGACAAGTACCTCCTATCCTTGGTATAGAAAGTTTTGAGAAGAAGAAGAGAGTGAAGTTTTGGTAGCATCAGCCTAGGGGGAGTTTGTTGGATTAGATAAGGTTGGTGCAACCAAATCTACACTTAGAATATTTTGTCTACAACTGAAGAAAGTCTTCCGAAGCAAAATCAACCTTTCCAAAGACAAACTGAAGATCTTCCGAAGACTAAATTATGAAGAGCTTCAAAGGAAAACTAAGTCTTCCAAAGACTAAGTAGTTTTCCTTCCGAAGTGTTCAAGTTAGAACATCTAAGGCAAAGCCTTCCGAAGAATAAAGTTCTGAAGACTTGCAAAAGACTTGGAAGAAATTGATTCTTCCGACGTACAATTGGCCTCCGAAGAAATTATTCTTCCGAAGATAGTTTACCTTTGGAAGAATCAACTATGGACTAGTGGACATAAGTATGGTCTGACTAACACATGCTGTCAACTCTGATATGCTACATGGTATTTTCCCACACCCATGTAGTTAACCATACTTTATTCCACTGCTTACCTTTTATCAGTTAGTACAGTTACCAACTTTAGTAGGTAACAAAAGGTAAGTCATGGACCTGTCATGACTACCTAATATAAGATAGTATTTTATCTTAGATACCTTACTTCTAGCAATGTAGTATTTGTTTAGATGTAAGTTCCAGATGGTTTTCTAAGTATAACCGGTTGTAGATAGTAGTATATATAGTTTCTCAATTAAACTCATTATGTATGCTTTGTAAGAGTCTTGTAATACTTAGTTGAGAAGTGATATATACAAGTATCTTGAAAAAACAATTGTTGTGGTCATTAACTAAGTATATTATCATCAACTTAGCTAGAGATTTTGTATCATCAAACAAGTGAGACTTAGTGAGTTTGTGAGGAAAATATTGTGTTGAGAGACAAACACCAATTCTTCAACATTGTTTATCAAATATAGATAACTCTAAGAATAGTTAGTCTTGGTGGTCCTCTAGGGCTTCATGATCCATTTCTCAACAGGTTGAAGGTATTAGACTTGTCTATCACATACAACATACTCAAAAAAAAGTGTCAATGAAAAGTTTGTGAGCTCACGAGTTTTAAGTACATATCATCAATAAATATTTGATCCATCTCCCGTGACCCCTTGCTCTACTATGCAAGGGTTATATGTTTCATGTATGTTTATATGTCGCAACAGCCCGCACACCGTATGTGGTACGCTCCATGTCGATTACCTCTTAATAGGTAACAGGGCTACTGTGCGTGAGAGATTCCCTAGATAGTACTACCTACATAAACATGAACTAATGATTTGCATAAGTAATAGACATATTTTATTTAGCAGATACATTGAACATGCATCACAATAAAGTATGTGAAATAATTTTGGAGTATGTAATAGTCCAAATATAGCAAGTAAAATGAATCACATGGAAATTCACATTGGTGCAGCAAGTATGAGAGATTTGTGTTATGGATGGAAATCCACCAACCTTAGGACCCTAATTATTGTAAGTGCATATTAAGATCTAAGCATGCATTTCTTTGTTAAGCTATATGTTTCTAAGTGGTAGGTTTAATAATGTTTATAATTATGTTTCATATGCTGGTGAGTCTTTATTTAAGTTTCCTTACTTAAAAAGCTTACGGTTGTTTTAACAATTGTGTAATATGTTAAATTTGCCGTACTTTTTAAGTGCAATTTAAGATATTTGGTCAATATGCCCTATTATATTTTATACTTATTATAATATGCCCAAATATGTCTAAAAATGTTATATATTAGTTTTGTCACCTTTAGTCCCTCAAGTTTTAAATTTCACACTTTAAACCCTATGTTTGATGCCAATATCTTATATTAAACATTTAATAAGTTAAAGTACTTATTTTGACCAGTAATTTTGTGAACTTTTATAAAACTTCTCGTTTCTTTTTATCGGTAAAATCAATTATATTCGTGTTAGTTTTGTGATAAATCAACAGTTTATCATTTTAATGCCGAAATAAACCCTATTGCACTTTTTGGAAAATTTGGTTTTCAGTAGAAAACCGAAATAGTCCAAGATGTCACATATTCGCGTTTAGTTGTTACGATTTCGGTTTTTTGTGATTCGTTAAACTAATCATGGTTTTTTTTCTAGTTCTTGTTTTAGAAATCATCTTTACTAGTCCCGAGTTATTGAAAGATTATGATTTTTATGATCTTAATGTCAATTTTTGTTTTTAGTAAATTTCGGTATATATAAACGTCTTTAAAAACTTAAAAACACTTAAAAATCTATGATAAATTCATTTTAATTTCAAAAGTAACAAATTTTGTTTTGTGACTTCTTCTTACATATTGTAACCCGTGTAATCTTAAAGTTTTCAGAATTAGTGTTCTTGACACGTTTTATTTTTTAAAGTTACTGAATCATTGTTTTGAATGTTTTAACCATTTGAAGCATATTTTGAACCCGATCTCAAGTATCATGTTTCTTGTACACATATTATGATTGACTGCAATATTTTCACAACCAGAACCCATTTTTAACAATTTAAACCCTATGTCGACCATGGTTTTTGATCATTTTTCATATGTATTTCATAAGAAAAATATTTTACACATCAATCAACGTACGTTTTAGTTCTCAAAGGTTCGTGAAGATATGTGCATAATAGGTGTGTGTTAGAAGGTATAAAAGTGCATAAATCACATTTTCGAGCAATATGACTTATACCGAGCTTGTCTTCGAATGGGCTTTCATGGAGCTAAAATTAGTCGACCAGGAGGAGTCCAAGAAGGGGTGTATTCTTTTGACAATGTTGTTTTAACCAAGACAAAACATGCCATTAAGCTGAAAAACTCAAGTTTCTTACATTGCAAGCTCAAGATATTGATGGATGATTCAAAGGAGGCTTTAGACCTTCAAAGATGGCTGGAATGGTGGTGGTGTTTGGCTGAAATAAGGGAGAGAGAGCTGGAATATCTCAGAGTTAGAAAGCGAGTGTGAGATTTTGAAATTATGGTGATGTTTGCATGCAATGTATGTGGGTATGGATTAAAGAGAGATTGAGTGTATAGCAGATCACACTATAAGAAATGTCATCATTAGAGGCGACAGATTTAGCGGCGACAAGGAGCATTAGCGGCGACAAGGAGCATTAGCGGCGACAGCTTTTAGCGGCGACATTAATAGCGGCGACTGTCGCCGCTAATGGTCAACAATCCGTCTGTGGAATTTAAACTTAGATCTGGCCGTTGAACCTCTGCTAGATCTGACGGCTGCCATTTAATCGTACTTTAAACCTTTAGCGGAGACACCTTTAGCGGCGACATGTCGCCACTAAAGGGTGCAGATCTTCTAAAACCGGGAATATCTCCTTTTTCCCCTCTTTCCCTCCACACCACATCTCCATTCCCGCTAAGCAGACTACTGAAGCTCCCGCGACCATCATTTCACGACCACCACTTCGTTCATCATCTTCCTCATCTTCGGGTCATCATCTTCCTCAATATCCGTTCATCATCTTCCTCAACATCCGGTCAACATCTTCCTCCGTTTAGCACTCTCAAAGTCCGCCCATCACCACCCCTCAACGTCATCCTCAAATACTGGTCACCACCGTCGCCGCTGTTGCTGTGGATCTCGACCACCGTCGCCGCTAATACATTTAGTTTTCAACACAAACTAGAAGGTAATTTTTTTGGTTTAAACCTAAATTTATGTTTGTTTATGTTAATGTATGGTTCAAACATGTTTAGATTTGTATATTTAGTAGGTTGAACATAATTTTTAGTAGGATTTGTGTAATTTTTAGGTGTGGTTGTTTGTATGTTAATAGTGTTGAAGATGATGAAATAGAATATTTGTTAATGTTAATATGTTTGTATGTTAATATGTTAATAATGTATGGTTCAAACATGTTTAGATTTGTAT
>BJCO01006538.1:0-10827 GCA_018326465.1 Flaveria floridana
TATATATATATATATAGACTGTTACAATTATTAATTACAAGACTTGATCCAAGTAATAAGCCTATACAAAATGATCTAGACTTATACAATCTAGATCCAACACTGATAAGTGGATATATACGAACTAACAACCGGAAAATAATCATAATCTTATGTGATGACTATGTAAGAGATAGAATATTTATGTATTATTATATTTTACCCTGGGACGGAGAACTGATCGAAGAATCTTACGCAACAAACAAAACACTATCAACCTATAGCAAAGAAAACACGATTATGACTTGCAACAAGTATACACTAACTAACCCCTAGTTGGAAACATAGAAAGTATTGCAAAATATTTATTTTATAATTAAAATTATTAAATTTTAAATTATCAGAACATTCAGATCACGAGCGATAATCACATTTGATAGACGAATAAAATACATGATTCAAGAGAGATACCGACTTAGGCATCACCCAAATAGTGTTAAAACAATATTTATTGTAATAACTATTATACACATTTGTAAACAAAATGAAATTCCAAAAAATTTCACAAAAGAGGAGACTCAACATAAGACGCGGTACGATAGAAGATAGTGTCACGAGGACACTGTGCTGGAAGACAGTGCAGCAAATCCTATGTATATAAAGCCTTTTATCCACTCATTTCTCCATCAACTTTTTTTCTCTACCTCTCTTGTTTCTTTCACTACAAAAAAACACACAACCTTTCTATCCCAATCTATCCCGTCCTCTCTCTAGAATCCGGCAAGGCTACCGCCGGCCACCCCAAGCCACCGCAGGTGGCGGTGGGTGGTGGTGGTCCAACGAGCGGTGCACGTAATCATGCAGATACCAACGCAAGGAACATATATAATAGTGTTGGTGGTTTGCTCAAAATCACAGGCCGGGGTGATGGTGCTTTACGGTGGTTTAGACGCGGTTGTGGTGGTGGTGTGCAATGGGTTGGTGGCTTTCGGTTACTCGGCTGACCACAAGTGGCGGCACGTGGACCGCCCCTTCCTATGGCTCTCGAGGTGTTTAACGCAATGGTGGTGACGGTTTCTCGCAAAACTCGATGGCGGGTGGAGCTATGGTGACGCGAGTGGGAACTTGAGGGAACTTCCGGTGACTCCAAAACCAAGATCTAGCTAAGAGTTTTGACTATCCTGACAAGTTCTCCAGCCATCGGGCAGTGGCGATGAACGGTGGCAGTGGCGGTACACGGTGGTTGGTGGTGGTCTCCGGTGGTGTTTGTAACAAGATATGAGTTGATTATGTTTGTGTACTAGAATATGAAAAGGTTGTGTTTGGGGATGGGACTAAGGGTGTGTGGACATTGGTCTACTAAGGTCAAAATGATGGTCAACTATGGTCAAAATGATGGTCAACTATGGTCAAACGACGGGTATCTAGCGAACGGGAAGGTATACACACACGCTTGATTATTTAACGCGACTAATTTCCCCAATCGAATATCAACAATAAAACGGTTGAGCACTAAATATTAATAAATAAATAAATAAATAAGTTAAATAGGAACAAAATGAATATAAATGAAACTAGACTAAAACATGACGATCAACCATAACTTTAAGTATACGGATCAACAACGTGCCATTATTATTATAATAGTCATTCTTAATCTTTCTATCACCTTGATAACATTACTTTGACTAATGATTATATTATTACTAAAATCACCAATTTAGAAGGTATATACATCAAACTATTAAGTTTAATACGAGCCATGTTAAACCTTACACGCATATAAAAATATATATGTATATATATAATGCAAATGGCCTAGGAATTTAAATACAATTTATATAATTTAACAAAGTAAACTAGTTGTAAAACGTGTGATATTTGACAACATAAGTTGTATTTGCAATAATATTGTCACTAACTTAAGAATCTTTTAATACTATAATTATTATTGCTAAACTTATTATTATAGTAGGATTTCTAGTGATGAGACTATCATCACATATTTTATCATGTAATGATATTAATATTATCATTATTGTAAACAATGCTAAAATCTTTAATAACAACGTATTAATGTTATTATTAAAAACAATACTAATATTTTAATAACAACATTGTTGACATAAGAAACCTATAATACTACTATCAAAATTTTCATAATATTATTATTAGACTTTAAGTTTATTAAATGTTAGTCATACTATTGTTAATGTTAAAATATAATTCAATATCTCGTTTGGGCTATGTTCTGTTGGGCTTCTCTTTGTGTGCAGGTTGCTGGGCTTCTCTTTGTGTGCAGGTTGCTGGGCTTCTCTTTGTGTGTAGGTTGCTGGCTTCTTGCTGATGGGCCTCTGCTGAATGGATTTCATCTGGGCTTTAGGGTTTGTTAGTGTGGCGTCGTTATAAGCGGTGCTAGGGTCCGCTCTCCAGATACACAACTATACGCTCCTCTCTCGCTCACTCTCGTTTATCGCTCTCTGATGTTTCTTGCTCTTGATGTAAACAATAGTTTTGTTGATCATCTTGTTTCTTAGGTCATCACTTTGATGATCTGAGCCTGTTTTGTTCTGATTGTTTTACCCAGTAAACTGGGACTTTATTGTACGAGAGTTTGTATATCTTACTGTGTATTCGTGACATGGTATCAGAGCTTAGGCTCTGAACGATTGTTGTTTCTATCTCTGGGATTATCTCAATCTCCGCTGCTTCTATCGATTGGGTGCTTCTAGATCTAAGATCTAGGGTTTCACTATTAAACCCTAATTTGTATCGGTTAACCAACTGCTCTTATCGGTTATTCTTCTTGGTTTTCGTACTCATGCGCCTATCCGCATCAATTATCAAGTGGTGGTGTCAATCTTCAACGCTTAAAGAAGGCAAAGGAGAAGGTTCTCTCGAAGTCGCTGGATATTTGCTCTTAGCTTGGTACTTGGAGTATCTGCTCAAGTTTCTCTTCTTTCTTCTAAGGTTGTAACCCTAAGTGAAGGTTACAACGCTTAGACACTTGTTTTCCCTGTCTTAGTGGACCGCTGTGAGGACTTCTTGTTCCTTATCTCTTTAATTTTATTGTCTTATCTTCATTGTTTGTGTCTAGGCATTCTTGTCCTGGTTAGGAGTACCGGTATTGTTCTGAAAAAACAGGGAGAGCCATCCCCTGTCTATCTATTGCATTTATCTTACTAGTGCATCACTTGTGTGAGAGTCCTGTGTGTTTTGCATAACAACCTTGATTAATCCTTGATCTGCCAACGTGATTGGTATGAAAACCAGGCTCTGATCTTGGTTGTTTTTTCTTGCGCTTGCTTGTGTGACCTTCATACTCTTGTTGTTCACTTATAAAATAAATCTAAAATGACTAATGAAACTGAAAACCCTAGTAACACTCTTGTTGGGAAACTCGATCCCAGTAACCCACTATACCTTCATCCGAGTGACTGATGTGTGTTGACAATTGTTAACATAAAACTCAAAGGAATAGAGAACTATACTGTTTGGGCTAATGCTATGAAACTTGCTTTACAAGTTAAAAATAAAATCAGTTTTATAGATAGTAAATGTGAAAAACCCAAAAAAGATGAAGTCTTAGTGGGTCAGTGGGAAAGATGTAACTCAATTGTTCTTACATGGATCTTAAACTCCATATCTGAAGAGTTATATGTTAGGCAAGTTTTCTCAAAACTTGCCTCTGATGTCTGGACTGAATTAAAAGAAACCTATGATAGAATTGATGGTTCGGTAATCTTTGGCCTACATCAAAAAATTAACTCATTACAACAAAATGGGTCATTTCATCAAAAAATTAACTCATTACAACAAAATGGGTCATTTGTGTCTGAATATTATCATAAACTTAACACAATGTGGAAACAAATGGATAATATGCTTCAATTACCATCTTGTACTTGTAAAGCTACAAAAGAGTTTAATGATTTTAACCAATTAATAAAATTAATATAGTTTCTTATGGGTTTGGATGATGTCTACCAACCAGTAAGAACGAATCTGCTGACTAAGGATCCTTTACCTACTATTAAAACTGCCTTTTCTATTATCTCAAGAGAAGAGTCACACCGAAACTCAAACACCTCCTCAAAACAGTCTGGGTTAAATGTTGGTTTTGTGTCAAAAACTAATCATTCTTTTGATAATAAAAGGAAAAATACAAGAGGACCAAATCCTAATCTTAAGTGTACTCACTGTAATAAAATTGGACAAACAATAGAAAGGTGTTTTGAAATTGTCGGTTACCCACAAGGAAACCGACAGAAAGGAGGTTCAGGATCCAGTCAAGGCACTAAAACAAATCAAAACTCATCCATTAATAAAACCAATTCTGTCTCAACACCTGCCCTGACAGCTTTAACAGCTAATCAACTTAGCCAATTGCTAGATCTTCTAAGTAATAAACAGCCAGACCCGTCCAATACCTCCAATGTAGGAGGTATTCCCTCATACTCTTTCTCCTCTGGAAATACATTTAGCTTTACTTCCTGTCTAAACTCTAACTATCTAACACAATGGATCATTGATTCGGGGGCAAATCAACACATGGTCATGAGTGACAAGAATCTTTTAAATCCTATTGACGTTACTGAGTTTAAAATCAAAGTTCATCACCCAAATGGGACGAGTGCTACTGTCACTAAAATTGGTAATATCAAAATCAATGACAACGTTACCCTAACTGATGTCTTTCTTGTCCCCGAATATAATGTTAATCTAATTTCTGTTTTTAAACTTGCTCGTGACAACAAAATGTGTGTGACATTTGATGAGCATAATTGTCATATCCAGGATTTACTCACAAGGAGAACCCTGGTGACTGGTAGTCAAATGGATGGGATGTATGTCTTTGGTGAATCAACACAAGCTGCAAAGGTTTGTTTCCTTAGTGTTGAGCCCCCTGATTTATGGCACACTAGACTTGGTCATCCATCTGACCAAGTTCTAAATGTCTTAAAACAAAATCTAAATCTTAAGAACTCTACTTCTTCTATGCCCTGTTTGTGTGTCATAAAGCCAAATAGCATCGTGAACCCTTTCCTTTAAGTAAAAACAAATCTCATCATATAGGTGACTTAGTTCACCTAGATGTTTGGGGTCCATACAAACTTCAAAGTAAAGAGGGTTTTAGATATTTTTTAACTGTTGTCGATGATTTCTCTAGAGCTGTTTGGGTTTTCTTAATGAAACACAAAGATGAAGTCTTTATTAATATTGAAAGTTTTACGCATCTTCTTCACACTCAATTCAATTCAAAAGTAAAAATGTTTAGAAGTGATAATGGCACCGAATTTATCAATACCAAGTTTGCTGAATTTAACCGGTTAAATGGAATAATTCATCAAACTTCCTGCCCATATACTCCCTAACAAAATGGGGTGGCTGAGAGAAAACATAGACATCTTCTCAATGTGGCTAGGTCACTTCTTTTTCAAAGTGGTGTTCCTTTATCCTTCTGGTCTGAATGTGTGCTAACTCCATCATACCTAATTAACAGCACCCCCTCATCTGTGTTGAATGGTAAATCTCCTTATGAGCTGTTATTTGGTTTTACCCCCTCCCTTGTCCATTTGAAATCTTTTGGGTGTTTATGCTTTTGTACTACCCTTAATAATGCACATAAATTTGAAAGTCACGCTAAAAAATGTGTCTTCATTGGATACTCAAATAATAAAAAAGGTTATAAGGTTTGGAGTCTAGAAAAAAAACAGGTTTTGTTTTCCCGAGATATAAAATTCTATGAAAATATTTTTCCTTTCAAGGGTTCAAATTATTCAAATGAGTCTGATTCACCTCTATCTTCACAATTAAATAACCTAAACTTTTTTGATTCCTTATGTCCAAACACACCAGAAAGAATTTCCTCGAAAGGTGATCCCAATGATGAAAGGGGGAACACTAGTGATACACATGATGTGGAACTACAGCCACATAGCAGCCCTAGTCCTGAAGGCGAGGGTAATTCACAGCAGCCCTCAGATGGCAGCCCTGCCACAGAGGGCGTGGCTGTATCACAGCAGCCTTTCAGCACTAGTGGAGGTACTGGCGGGGCTGGTTCCTCATCAGGTGTCCATGATCACAGTCATACCTCTGAGGGAAACAATCAATCTTCTGATAACCCAGCCCCTAGGAGATCTACTCGACACAGTTCTGTTCCAAAAAAACTTGATGACTTTATTATTGAAGGGAAAGTTAAATACGGGATTGAAAAAACTATAAATTACTCACATCTCTCCTTTGAAAATAGATGCTTTGCATCTAGTTTAAATAAAAGCATTGAACCACGCTCTTATAAAGAGGCTTGTCTTGACACCAATTGGGTCAATGCCATGAATGATGAAATGAATTCTCTTAATCAAAATAATACTTGGGACCTTGTTGACCTTCCGCCCAATAGGAAAGCTATTGGCTGTAAATGGGTGTATAAAATTAAATATAAGTCCACGGGTGAGATAGATCGCTATAAAGCGAGACTTGTAGCCAAAGGCTATAGTCAACGTGAGGGTATAGATTTCGATGAAACCTTCTCACCTGTTGTTAAAATGGTCACCATTCGATGCATTATCTCTATTGCTGTTCAACGTGATTGGCCACTCTATCAACTTGACATCAATAATGCCTTTCTATATGGCTCCCTCAATGAGGATGTCTACATGACTCCTCCCGAGGGATTCTTCTCCAAATCTGATAATCGTCTGTGCAAATTAAATAAGTCCCTATATGGCTTAAAATAGCCCCCCCGTATGTGGAATGAAAAACTTGTTGGTGTCCTCACTAAAAGTGGTTTACAACAGAGTAAAACAGACTATTCTATGTTTATAAAATCTACCAAATCTGTTTTAATTATCTTGCTTGTGTATGTTGATGACATCATCATCACTGGAAATGATGAATATGAAATCCAGCTCTTAAAACAAAGCCTGCAATCTGCCTTTTTGATTAAGGACTTAGGTCCCCTAAAATACTTTTTAGGAATTGAGGTTGTTCCTACTAAACATGGGCTTTGCTTGTCTCAACGTAAATATTGTTTGGAGTTGCTCGCTGAGTTTGGCATGACGGGCTGTAAGCCTGTCAACACTCCGCTTGAGTAGCACCACCTTGTTGCAAATCCTTCCAGCTCTGATTCTTCTCCCCTTAGAAATGTTTCCAAATATCAGAAACTTATTGGGAAACTCATCTATTTGTCTCATACTAGACCTGATATATCCAACTCTGTTTAGTTTCTTAGTCAATACATGCATAAACCTACGGATTTTCATTTAAAGTTGGCCTTCTGACTGTTGAGATATTTTAAAAAGTCCCCTGGTCATGGTCTTTTGTTTTCCAAATCTGATTTCTTTTCTCTGACTGCCTTTGCGGACTCTGATTGGGGAAAATCTTTGGAATCTCGAAAGTCCGTAACTGGTTTTTGCATTTTTTGGGTAATTCTATTGTATCATGGAAGAGTAAAAAGCAGAACACTGTCTCGCGGTCCTCGGCAGAAGCTGAATATCGTGCCATGTGTGCTGCCACTTGTGAAGTTATGTGGCTTATAAGTATGTTTAAAGAATTATCCATTTCTGTCCCTCTTCCTGTTCCTTTACATTGTGATAACAATGCAGCTCTATCTATTGCTGCGAATCCAGTTTTTTATGACAGAACTAAACATTTTGAACTTGATCTGTTTTTTTTACGGGAAAAAATTTTGACGGGGGTTGTTTATACTGTTCCAACAGTGTCCGAACAGCAACCTGCTAACATATTTACTAAGGGTCTTCTTCCAAAACCTCATGATTTTTTAATGTCTAAACTTCGCATGTTTAATGTCTTTGGATATTGAATTATGGGGGGGTTTGAAAAATATAATTCAATATCTCGTTTGGGCTATATTCTGTTGGGCTTCTCTTTGTGTGCAGGTTGCTGGGCTTCTTGCTGATGGGCCTCTGCTGAATGGACTTCATCTGGGCTTTAGGGTTTGTTAGTGTGGTGTCGTTATAAGGGGTGCTAGGGTCCGCTCTCCAGATACACAACTATACGCTCCTCTCTCGCTCACTCTCGTTTATCGCTCAATGATGTTTCTTGCTCTTGATGTAAACAATAGTTCTGTTGATCATCTTGTTTCTTAGGTCATCACTTTGATGATCTGAGCCTGTTTTGTTCTGATTGTTTTACCCAGTAAACTAGAACTTTATTGTACGAGAGTTTGTATATCTTACTGTGTATTCATGACAGTTAATACTATAAACATGGTTCATAACATTATTTTTGATTATCATCGGAATTAGCGTTATTATTGTCGTGATTATTAATAGTTTATTTTTATAAGTGTTATATAGCATTATTATTATTATTACACTACACTATTAGTAATAATATAATTTTGACTGACAACATTTGTATGATTACCAATAGTATCACCAAAAGATAGTAACATATTATCATTAGCAATGCTAGTACTAGTAACGGTGCCTTCGTAATATTATTAATGATATCAATTATATTCCATGATTAATCTAATACGATTACTCATTACTGTTAGTATTTGAGAGTTACCTTCAGGACTATTACTAACGATATTATGACTATCATTAATAACAAGTACTAGTCGTGATGCAACAAGTGCAATTATAATGTCCGATATCACTTTTACCATCCAAGACAATATCATCATACTTATTATGAATACTAGAGCATGGCTATCGACATCTTAAATGTGTAATAATGTCATAATACTCTATTCTACTTATTACTAACATTAACATTTATATTATTGAAACTACCTCAACTTTCATCAGTAAAGACACTAACATAACTAAAACTTTATAGTAATATCACAAATAGTATTAACAATAATGGAATATCACACTTGTTAACAATAGTATAACGATTATTATGAATATTGTTAACTCACAACTAGTAGTTCTACCGCACTCATGTATGCATGAAAGTCTATAGGCAAGTCATGTAAAGCTACCAAAATTTATAACATTAGAATAAACCCCAAACATGGAATGATAAGTTAACTAAAATAATACTTAAAACTTGAAAAGAGCTCTACCACAGCGCGAAATTGTTAACAAAACTATATTCTTAAATTATATATTTATGAATGATTGTAAATTAGGTCAACATGAGGATTGTGTACTCAATATAGGCAGCCATAGTATTGGTATAAATTAAGCATGCAAGAGAACCCAGGTGAGTCTCACGCCCCTTTTTACTTTAAAACTTTTGGTGTGAAATACATCTCGTTGGTTATTATTTTGTGGCGTAATACTACCTGCTCTTGTACTTAAACGGAGCACAATCATTAACTCCACTAGGAGCCGTGTGAATTGTGGATAGTACTATTTTGAGAATCTATCGCATATAATGATCCCTTTATGCAGGAAAACCCACTATGAGATTCAATAATCATTGTGTCATAAATTAGTGTAGTTTAACTAAGCATAGCAGGGCACAACTAAACCTAACAATCTAGTCGTAATGAGTTAGGTGATATTTTAGCACTCGGGCAGGTAAGTCCGGATACGGCTTGATTGTGATAAATTCTATGTGCACCAATATTTGTATCTTATTTATAAATATCTCAGTAGGATTATGAATTTTATACATAAATACTTGAGCTCACCAACTTTATGTTAACACGTTTTGAGAATGTGTTTCAGGTATTTGTTTGCTTATAAGGGGAATCTTGATTAAACTCCCTAATCATTGGCTATAAAACTTTAGGAATATGCTAATCTCCCTTAGAAGGCTCACTTTAGAAGAACTGTACAAGAAAAAAAACTAGACGATCCATACAAAAAATTAACTTTGAAGAATAGACAATAGTGACCCTATGGTCTTTGCCTATGATTTAGTTATACACATGTCAAGTTATAATAGAATGTACTTATTTTATTATTATTATTAGTGTAAACCATTGGCTCACTTTTATTCACATGTTTTCCGCTATGTTTGTTGATATTAAGTCGTCAAGACCAACCCCCTGTATTTGGGGTGTGACAGATTGAGATTAGCGTCAAACGTTTTAGTAAATTAGGAATCCTAGGCTTTATCCAGAACACCCTAGGACTTGACTACTAAGGCTCCAACATTATTAAGATTCAGATTATAATAAACACCATAAGACATGTTTAAGTACAACTTATGGGATACCTAATGCTTGACTTGTAAAGGGTATGATTGGTCGATAGGAACAATGCATGGTTTAGGTGTGTGCTTATGTGTATGAGAAGACTCTAGCCCTTTTGGACATTGTTTCTTGCACACACACACCCTATCTTTGTAAAGATATTATTATGGAAGTATGGATTACACTTTTATTTGGACTTTATGACTTAGCCTACTTTGGACTTTAGAGTGCTACATAGTTATACTAGTTGACTTTGATTATTAGTTGAATCTCGGGGAGCAATTAGGTGCTAGGCACACACATGGATAGAAACATGGTGTTACGAACAGTATGACATAAACAATAAGAACTAATGGTGGGTACACACTAGAATGATCTTGCAAGGTAGATTGACGATTACAGGTGGCTAACATAATGGTGAATTTACAAGTGCACATTAATTCTGATAATGCCTGCTATGCAAACCAACATATAAAACCATACCAAACTAAACAACATGAATTTAGAAACAGGATTGTAAGGCCCCGATCCCGGGCACCTTACGGTTGGTTCTTCATTGCACATAAAACATACATAAAGTATATAATCATAAAATAACGCAGCGGAATTGATAAAATATATATTCTCATTTCATCATAAAAGCTTTTACATCATTGACCTGATTACAAAATACAAGCTTTCCTTACATTGCCTAACTTTACTATGATTGCTGCTGAAGCATATGA
>BJCO01006539.1:0-10226 GCA_018326465.1 Flaveria floridana
ATTGGTGTTTGTTTAGCTTGTTATTGGGTATGACCCGACTTGGATCATAACGTATTAACCACATCAATCTTGTATGTGTCTTGGGCATACAAGATCTAACAAAAATAATGATGGAGGAAAACTTCAAATCCGTCATTCAACCTCAAAGATGTTTAAATCCGAGAAGGTAAGAGGTGGTGAAGAAAGAAGTCATCAAACTGCTAGATGCCGGTTTGATTTACCCTATTTCTAATTCACCTTGGGTCAGTCCCGTCTAAGTTGTTCCAAAAAAAGGAGGAATGAGTATTGTAACTAACGAGAAGAGTGAGCTTATTCCAACTCGTACGGTTACAAGATGGAGAGTTTGCATCTACTATCGCAAACTCAATGATGCCGTAAGGAAAGATCACTTCCCTCTGCCTTTCATCGACCAAATGCTTGAGAGACTATCTAGAAAAATATTTTATTGTTTCCTCGATAGTTTCTCAGGATATTTCCAAATTCCTATTGCTATCCAAGATCAAGAGAAAACGACATTCACCTGTCCATATGGCACTTTTGCTTATCGTCAAATGCCTTTTGGATGGTGTAATGCCCCTACTACATTTCAAAGATGCATGGTAGCAATCTTTCATGACAATATCGAACACTCAATGGATGACTTCTCCGTCTTTGGAAACTCATTCGAACAATGTCTTGAACATCTGGAAATGATGTTGGTTAGATGTGAAGATTCTAACCTTGTTTTGAATCAGGAAAAGTACCAATTCATGGTTACTGAATGAATAGTGTTAGGACATAAGATCTCTTGAGTAGGGCTCGAGGTCGATCAAGCCAAAGTCGAAACTATTTCCAAACTTCCACATCCTACAATCATGAAAGAAATCAAAAGCTTCCAAGGTCATGCAGGATTCTACCATCGTTTTATCAAAGATTTCTTAAAAATCGCATGACCAATGACTCAACTTCGTGAAAAAGATGCACACTTCGTATTTTCCGACGAATGTGTTAGTGCATTCGATTTGCTAAAAGAGACACTCGTCATTGCTCCAATCATGGTTTCCCCTGATTGGACGCTACCATTTGAACTCATGTGCGATGCAAGCGATTTCACAATGGGAGCCGTGTTAGGACAAAGAAAAGACAAGCAATTCCACCCAATTCACTATGCGAGCAAAATGCTAAACGATGCACAAGAAAACTAAACCAGCACCGAGAAAGAGCTTCTAGCGGTAGTTTTCGCATTCAACAAATTTTGCTCTTATCTAATCCTTTCAAAAACAATCGTTTACACCGATCATGCAGCCCTTCGTTATTTGTTCAACAAACAAGATGCAAAGCCAAGATTGATTTGTTGTATGCTTCTACTTCAAGAATTCAACATCGAAATTCGCGAAATGAAAGGAGCAGAAAATTTGGCGGCCGATCATCTCTCGCGTCTTGAAAATTCAAGTCCTTCACAAACTGAGGAATTCAAAATAAATGATAATTTTCCTCATGAATTCCTTATAAACATCCAATCCTCAATTGATGAACATCCTTGGTTTGCTGATTTTGTAAATTACTTGGCAAGCGAAATCCTACTCAAGGGAATGACTTATCAGCAAAAGAAAAAATTATTTACTGACATTAAGCATTACTATTGAGAAGACCCGTATATATTCAGAATCGGTGCAGACCAACTTATCCGAAGATGCGTATACGAAAGTGAAGCGCAACAGATCCTAAGGCACTGTCATGAAAGACCCATAGGATGACACCATGGGACAAGCCTAACAGCCAAGAAGGTCTTTGACTCTGGATTTTACTGGCCCATGATCTTCAAAGATGCTCACAACATGGTACACACCTGTGATGCATGTCAAAGAGCAACCAACATCTCAACGCTGGATGAGATGCCGCTGAAACCCGTTCAAGTATGTGAGGCATATGATATATAGGGTATTGATTTCATAGGGCTATTTCTGCTGTCATTTGGCAATCGTTACATCTTGGTAGTAGTCGATTATGTCTCAAAATAGGCCGAAGCACAAGCCCTACCTACCAATGATTCAAGAAATGTTGAAGATTCCTTAAGAAATTATTTTCTTATTTTGGTGCCCTTAAGGATTTAATTAGTGACAGAGGAACACATTTCTATAACAACCAGCTCGAGAAAGCAATGGCCCATTATAGAGTGAACCATCGCTTTACAACTACTTATCATCCACAAGAAAATAGGCAAGCTGAAGTCAATAACCGAGGCATCAAACGAATCCTGGGAAAACCATAGAACAAAATCACAAGGATTGGTCTACCAAGCTAGATGATGCATTATGGGCTTGTCGAACATCTTATAAGACTCCCATTGGCATAACACCGTTCAAACCCATTTATAGGAAGTCATGCCATCTACCTGTGGAACTGGAGCACAAGGCCTATTGGGCACTCAAAGCAGCAAACCTAGACCAAGGTCTTGCAGGAAAAATTCAATTTCTACAGATCCACGAACTAGAGGAACTGTGAGACAAGCATACAAAAATGCTAAGGTTTACAAAGAACAGACAAGGAAATTCCATGACTCTCGATTAAAGCACACTAAACGATTTCATGTGGGAGAATGTGTCTTATTATATAACTCTCGTTTACATTTGTTTCCTGAAAAGCTGAAATCACGTTGGTCTGGACCTTACACGATTAAAAACGTGTTTCCGAATTGTGCCATAGAAATCAACAATGACGACGTTTTAAGTTTCAAAGTGAATGGTTATCGTTTAAAATCATATAATGATGGACCAACCAAGATTTTCTCGGAGGAATTACACCTCTGCCCTATCGAAGACTAAGTATGGGGAAGGGTCGCGCCAAAGACCCGAAACTTATACACGTCACCTATACATAGGTTTTATTTAACTTTTTAACTTTTTTCTAGGACCTCACAAGCCCAGTCACGGTGTCGTGCCCCATGGAACACGCCCCATGCTTCGGACATAAATTTTCCTTGATCTCCGCTGACGACTCTTGAACTTTGCAGGTCAAATTTAAGACGATTTCTGACAAACACGGGGTCGTACCTAGCTAAGCACGCCCTCGTGATTAACTTTCATGACCTGTATATAAATATCATACTTGTTCCAAGCTTTCATCACATCCATTTCTGTTTAAAAACATTCAAAAGATGAAAGAATCAAGTAACAGAAGTTCAAACTAGAGTCCTACAAAGAAACCGCATTTTGAAACATAAGAGCCAACAATGCAAGGATATTTCTTCAAGCTGAATGAACTGATCAAACAATAACTGAGATGAACCTTATCGCATCTCAACGCCTAGTTGAACTCATCCCAAAAGTTTAGGAGATGAGCGAGAAACTCGGTTCCATCAACCGTCAACTTGCAGAACTAAGTAACCGAACATCACACTATACCATCTGGAATCTTCCACACGAAATATATAGAGGCTTCTTTTAGAAGAATTTCATGATTGGTTATGTGCACCAATGCACGTTAAGGAGTCTAATTTTGCAGTTTCAGACTTTCGGCTTTTAACGTATTATGTAATCGTAGGACGTAGGAAATGTATTTCTCGTTTGGCTTGTTTTAATTAACTCTAGGACTATTTTTGTTGTAACACCTAGAAATTTTGTCTAAAATAAAAGAGAGAAAGGAAATGAGAAAAAGAAAAACAAAAGTATCTTGAAAAGAAAAGGAAGAAGCCAAAGTGGAGGGGTTAAAGTGCAAAAAGGTACAAAGTTTAATATCTTAATATATTATGGGCATGGCCGCCCATATATGTCAACTCCACCTGCTTTTTCTCGACCAAAAAGAAAAGAAGAAGATGAAGAAAGCTGGGTTTCGGTTTCTAGAAAGAGAAAGCAACAAATCTGGGCTTAGATAAGTAAATTTTGAATAATTGGTTTGGTTTTTATGGAATTTCAACCATGAAACCAATTTCTATGTGTTCTTACTTGTTTATATATACTCGATTATGTGAGTTTGGACATGCCTAGGTGTTAGAAACTTCTGAAAAGTTCAAGTCAAAGGAGTAAAGCTTGGAAGCAGCTTAGGTGAGTTCTAGACCCTATATTTTTACATGTTTTAAACTCTTTTTAGGGCTAAAAATGTATTAAAAATGGTTTTATAGTTTTTATGTGTGCACCCGTATGTTTTATGCTTATATGATGGTGATTTATGGTTGTTATGTGATGTTTATGCTTAAAAAGGTTGTAATAAGCTTAGAATAAGAGGATATGATGATTGGGACTAAAAATATGCTTAGAAAGGTTGTAATATGCTTAGAATAAGAGGGTGATGCACCCAAATAGGGTTCATGCGCCCAAACAGTACTCCCATGCGCCTAGCTTTTTTGCCTTCGAATATACTAAGTAAGGTCATGCGCCCAAACAAGGCCCATGCGCCTGAAAATGTGTCTTAGAAAGTTAAGTATAGGATGATGCACTCTAATAGTGCCAATATGCATGAATAGTACATGCGCCCAAGTCTTAGTGGGAAAAAGGATTAAGTGTAAGGCCATGCGCCTGAATAGTGCTGATGCGCCTAAATAGGCCTCATGCGCCTGCATGGTTCTCATGCGCCTAACACTTAGAAATTTTTCTGAAATTTTGGAGAAAAAAAAAAGTTTAGGGTTGACACTAGTTTGACTTTAGGGTTTTAAATTGTTATTATTATGCATAAATATGAGTTATTCTTTTGTTCCATAATTATTATTATTGGGTGACTTTATGTGGTGTGTTTATGATCATATATGTAAAGTATTATTATTAATAAAAGTGAAAGATTAATGATAAAGAAAAGTGGAACATAAATGAAAGAATGAAAGTCTTGCAAGCAAATGTATAGGAGGTGCATGACCATGTTGTTGTTAGCTTAACTGTATGCGATTTAGCTAACCCAAAGGATGCATGCAGGGTTAGTCATTGAGGCTGACAGGGACCCTTATAGCATACTCTAGGTGACTAGTCAGCTTAGTACACAATGTTCGTGGTGTATTTATAGACCACAGGCCCAACATCCGCTTCGTGCACAATGTTCGTGGTATTGCACATTGGTCCGTAAGAAAGTGAAAGATCATGATAAAAGTACGAAATGAACGAATGTGTACAATAATAAAAGAAAGATAGTATTACCTGGATGTATGTATGATGTGTCATCACATACCAAAGTAAAGGAAGTCTTTTACAACAAAGGATATTTTCATATATCTATACAGGGTATTTTAATACTTTTTAAACTAGAACTCACTCGGCAACGCTGACTTTTATGTATTTTCAGTTGGCAGGTAAATATTATTGAGGATGTCACGAGGGTGAAGCTACTCGATGGGACAAGACTGACATCCATTCATGTTTGATTATATTTTTGTTTTGTAATTTATTAAAACAATCCTTTTGTAACTAATGAACTATGATGTATTGCTTAACAACAGTAACTAATAATAAAATGAGTGGGATTTTGTTAACATTATTCCGCTGCAATGCTTTATAAAATGTATATTATTATGTATGTTTAGGGCTATGATTGACTAATTGTGAGGTGCCCGGGAACGGGGCTTTACAAGTTGGTATCAGAGCCAAAGTTTAAGGGAATTGGGTAAATATTTTTTTAAAAACACCTAAACTTAAACTGAAAATGGGACGAATAGAGGGATGTCAGCCCGAGTAGCTACGTGCCATCAGGTACTTCTTTTCTTAAAGTTAACTAGTATTAGGTGCGTGTGCTATTTGACTTATGTTTTCTTAGTAGATCTAGATACTGATGTAGTCAGGATAGGAAATGCTTGGGGTGCGAAGAGCAAAGTAAGTGGCTAATCACAACTACCCACTTTAATTAGGGACTTACTATACTTAACATAAACTGAGCTATTCCCTGAATGACCGTGTTAGTGTTTAAATCTTATAGCGATAGAAAATGGCTGGAGGTAGATCATCTAATGGAGGATGTGGTGCTAAACCACGTGTTACTAGGAATAAGGTTAAGACTACAGAGAGGGCCTGTGAAGAGCCCAAGATGCATCACCAGGAGGGTGGTGATGAGAGCGTGAACTTAAGGGCTTTGGTAAAAGAGGTGGTGGTAGAGGAAGTCCATCAAGTCATGTAGACGATTCTACCGTCTGTAGTGACTGAAGTGATCAAGGCTGTAAGGGAGGATGAGAAGAATGATAAGAGAAGGACCACAGGAAGGGAGGAAAGGGAATGGTCAGAGACCGAGACGATTGTCTCAAGTGAGGAGGAGGAGGAGGAAGCGGTGCAAGAAACTACACGAGGATGTAACTATGGGGAGTTTTAGAGATGCAAGCCCCTGACTTTTGATAGGAACGGTAATGCTACTGCTGCTCACCAATGGGTGAGGGAGATGGAGGTGGTGCTGGATATCAATGAGTGCTGAGAAGATCAGAAGGTGAAGTTTGCCACCCTCTCGTTTGTGGACTCGGCCTTATGCTGGTGGGACAATATTGTCCAGACCGAGGGTAGCAGGGCCATTAGAAAGATAAGGTGGCCAGAACTAAAAAAGTTGGTGATGGAGGAGTTCTGTCCTCATAGGGAGTTGGACAAGATTGAGAGGGAGTTCCTGCAGCTGGAAGTGCAAACTATGATGCACCAATAATATTCCACTAAATTCAATGAGATGGCAAGGCTCATGCCTGATCAGGTGACCCCGATGTCAAGGAAGATTAAGAGGTATGTCTAGGGGTTGCCGGCTGATATACGTAGGCATTTGATTGCTGCCCGACCAAGTACCTTTCGATCAGCTGTAGACCTGGGGGGTAGGTTGTATGATAAGCGAGAAAAGACTATGGTGGAGGTGAAGAAGACAGGTGGTGGTGATAAGGACTGGAACGGGAAGCGGTTTGGACGTGGTGGTCTCGCTCCAAACAACAAAAAGATGAAGATGGATGATCGTAGGGCGACATCAAGCTCAGGGCTAAGAAAGTGCGGTAAATGTGGAAGGGAGCATACCGACAAGTGTAGGTTGGGATTGAATGTATGCTTCAAGTGTAGGAAGCCTGGTCATATTACTAGAGACTGAAGGGTACCAAGGTATTATAGCTGTGACGAGGAAGGCCACGTGAGAAAGGACTGTAAGAAGCCAAGGGCTGAGAGTTCTGGGGCGAAGAAGAAGTCTGAAGGAGGAGAGCAGAGGGCAAGTGCTAGAACTTTCACGATGACCCGGGAGGAGGCCAGAGTGGATCCCGATGTCATGTCAGGTATGTTTCTAGTAAACCAAACTAGTGGCTCTGTATTATTTGATTCTGGTGCTAGTAGGAGTTTCATCTCTACTAATTTCTATGCTAAATTGTCTGTTAGTAGTAGGAGTGTTGATGAGCCATTCGATGTAGAAACGGCAATTGGTAAGTCTACTAGAATTACTGATATGATAGAGGATTTTGCCATAGAACTAGAAGGCCATTGGTTTTCTACAAATTTACATGTGATGCCCCTAGGTGGATTCGATGTAGTACTAGGGATGGATTGGTTAGCAACCTACGAGGCAAACATCGTGTGTCACAAGAAGATGATTCAACTAATCAAGCCCGATGGAAGTTCGGTGGCAATGTATGGCGATCATGTTACTACGATTCCGAAGGTGATTTCGATGGTGGTGGCGGGAAGTGTATAAGACATGGATGTAGTGCCTATCTGGCCTGCGTGAGAGATATGGACGTGTCTGTATCACAACTATCTAACGTACTTGTGGTGTGTGATTTCCCAGTCGTCTTCCCAGAAGACTTACCAGGTGTGCCATCAGATCGCAAGATTGAGTTTCAGATTGATCTGGTACTCGGTGCTCAACCGGTTGCCAAAGCACCGTATCGACTAGCTCATACCGAGATGAAGGAACTCGTGGATCAACTACTGGAGTTGATGGATAAAGGGTTCATTCGACCAAACATCTCTCCTTGGGGTGCTCCAGTATTGTTTGTGAAGAAGAAAGACGGTAGTATGCGGATGTGCATCGACTACCGAGAGCTGAACAAGCTGACAGTGAAGAATTGATATCCGTTACTGAGGATTGACGACTTGTTTGATCAACTGCAAGGTGCCAGTTGGTTCTCAAGGATAGATCTTTGATCTGGTTATCATCAACTAAAGGTCAAGGAGCAAGATATCCCTAAGACAGCTTTTCGCACGCGTTATGGACACTACGAGTTTCTTGTCATGTCATTTGGTTTAACTAACGCGCCAGCTGCCTTTATGGATTTAATGAACCGAGTGTGTCAGCCACTGTTAGATAAATTAATGACTGTGTTTATTGATGATATCTTGATTTATTCAAAGAGCAAAGAAGAACATGCCGGTCATATTTGGGAGGTGTTATAGATAGTTAGAAAAGAGAAATTGTATGCCAAATTCTCTAAGTGTGCTTTCTGGTTGCGCAAATTTCAAGTTTTGGGTCACGTGGTGAATGCTGAAGGAATTAAGGTGGACCCGGCAAAGGCTGAGGCGATGATACAATGGAAGTCTCCAAAGACGCCATCCGAGATCCGTAGTTTCTTGGGTTTGGCAGGTTATTACAGCAGGTTCATCCAAGACTTTTCCAAAATAGCCTCACCTTTGACTAAGTTGACTCGTAAAGATGTGAAGTTTGTGTGGGTCAAACGCAAGAGGGTGCTTTCGAGGAGTTGAAGACGAGATTGACTCAAGCTCCTGTCTTGATGTTACCCGAAAGGAGTGAAGACTTAGTGGTATATTGCAGGATCGGTGTTTGTCTCTAAACACTTGGTTTTTCTCTCTTAAACTCACTTAGAACAACACTCGAATGAATATAGAGTCTACAATAGTTGATAAAAATATACTAACTAATAATAACAATAAACACAAGTATATAATTTCAAGTTACTTTTATATATTGCTTCTCAACTCAAAGGTTACAAGACTCTTACAAGCATACAACCTTCTACCCATGTCTTATGAATTACAAGGAGAAGCTATATATAATACTACCTACAGCTGGATATACTTTGATACTAGCTGGGATCCTCTAACTAAAGTAGATACTACAGTACTAAAGTTTAAGGTATCTTTGATAAAGTCTTATCAAAGATATGGTATTCTTGACATGTCCATGACTTACCTTTTGTCACCAAATAAAGTTGGCAACTATGCTACCTACCAAAAGGTGAACAGTGGAATAAAGTAAGGTCAACTACATGGCTTTTGAGAAAGTGCCATGCAGTGTCTCAGAGGTCTGCAACGGAGTGAAAGAGACCATATTTATGTCCATCGGTTCATAACAGTGTCTTCCAAAGGGTAGTTGGCTTCGGAAGAACAAGTTCTTCCGAGGCCACTTATACTTCGGAAGAGACTGCTTCTTCCGAGGCTTGATGGACTTCATACTTCGGAAGTAGTCTTCGATATCTTCTTCTTGCACTTTAGCTTCCAAAGCAAGTCTTTGACTTCAGAAGCAGAGTTTGTCTTCGGAAGTTAAGCTTGCACTTTTGTCTTCGGAAGAACTCTGTTTCCTTCGAAAGTTTCATCTTAAGCTTTGGAAGCCTTTGACAATAACACCAAAATTGACTAAGTGTTTTGGTTTTGGTTGCATTAGCCTTCTTCTTGATCCAACAGACTCCCCCTAGGCTGATGCTACCAAAACCTTACTTGTTTATGCTTCTCAAAACTTTCAACACCAAGGAAAGAAGATATTTGTCTGTCTCCTTGTTCTTTCCTGAGGTGGTGCTAAGCAGTTTGTACAAGTCATTAGTTGACAGGAGATTCAGTCTATCACCCTGAATGACATGTACCTTTTGTTGTGTCCCTCTGAAGAAAGATAGTTGATGAGAGCTATAGTCATACTCCCATCTAACTATTGGTTCCAATTCATATCCTTCCACCATCTATAGAAAGGTTGTGCCTTTGGTGGTTAATCTTTTCTTGTCTTCCTTCTCTTTCAGTTTCAACTCCTCTTCAATCTTAGCTCTTGTGGTTAGCTCAGCATTAGATGACTTCTGATGTGAGAAGCAGTTTCGGAGTTGGAGGGATTGGAGAATGGTTTCTCTGCTAACTCAGCAATATCAAATCTGCTAGAGTGTAGCAGAGAGGAGGGTTCAAGCATGTTTGTTTCTCCATTCTCTCTTTCCACAACAAGGTTGTGAGAGGCTTCATCGAACCTCCATTGGACTATCTTCTTTCTTGGCACAAGAGGTTGACTAGGTGTTGGACCAAAAGAACCAATGAGCCAAGATCAGGAAAACCTCTAAGTCCCACATGACATCACAACAACTGCTGAAGGCCTCATCAGCAGTTTGACAAAGT